>MU159018.1:211805-245313 GCA_015888305.1 Antheraea pernyi
CTATAGGGTAAAAGCCGGATAGTTGCCCCACTTTTCGAAAAAGCTTTATTTAAAAAAAATATGAACTTGCTGAAAATTATTCAGTATGTATCTCAAAACATAATTCTTTTATCGTCTATAATAGCCTATTTTTGTATACATAATTAACAATGGTTTTGAATAAATATTGTTTTATTTCACCTCTGAGAAAAGGGATAGTTGCCTACTATGGCGGATAGTAGCCTAGCGAGGAAAATGCTTGGGGGGATACTTGCCTCGTGCGGGGATAGTAACCTCGGTATGATTTTTATTTTGGATAGATGGAAATTTATATCAATTAAAGTAATCTTTATTATTTATTTAACAGTCTTTATAATTTACTGAGATCTTAGATTAAGTACAACTTGAAATATTAATTAACATTATTAAATAGTTGTCAGTGTTAATGATTTAAATAATAAAAATATTATTCAAACTTGAAGTTATAAAATAAGCATTTCTCTTAAGAATACAATAATTTGGTAATCAACTTTGGTATTAACATCAATTTTTACCAGAAAGTAAGGTTTCTAACTTTCTACATCTCATATAATAGTTTTTGAATGTTGAACATGTTTCATGCAACCACATCCGACACATTTCACATTGAATCCAATCTGATTTTGATTTAGTCGAATTGTAATGCTCAAAACATTCTACGCAATAATTATCAATTGAAACTTCTTTAGTCGTATCTACTATTGAATTAGCATTTTGCCTTTTTTTGAGTATCTTTTATTGATTTTTCGTCCTTGTTTCTTCTTTAAATCAAAAATATACCTTGAGTTAGCAGTTGTTGATTACTCTTTTCATAGCGTCTTCTTAAGGTTCGAAAGGATATTCTGTATTTTCGACAAATTTCATTGATACCATTTTTTTGTCTCAATTCTACCAAGCCAAGTGTTAAGCTATCTTCTACCCAGTTGATGTTGCGTGGCACCACGCCTAGTTTTCGTTTATATTTGAGAGGCATTTTGCTTATCTAGAATAAATATATAAAACAGTTAAGTATATATTTATTTTATTTACAACATGTTAGAGTTACAGTTAATTCGAAAAAACAATAAAAAAAATAAAATTCGTCTTTGTTTGTTAAAACAATTTTAGTCACTCTAAGGGCAACTATCCGTAAAAGTAAGTAGGGCGACTATCCTTTCTGATGCGGATACCTGCCCTTTTTATTTGTGAAATAAATCAAAATTATTTAGCAATAAAACATAATAAACAATGTAATTTAAACTCTAATGCATGCAAAGAAACAAAAAGTTGACTGAAACCACGGTCAGTAATAAAAATATTCAATGGAAATTACTTACCAATATAATTATAACGCCCGTCAAAGTTTCGCCGCGGAAGATTTTTGCTTACGCGGATTAAACACGTGCGCCTATTCCGATATTTTACGCAGCATTAAGGTCTACGGGGGGGTCACTACTAATTGTAGTAAAGCGCCAACACAACATATATTCCTAACATAGTGTATTAAAAACCGGGGCATGTATCCCAACGAGGCAAGTATCCGGCTTTTACCCTATATTTTTTTCGGCGAGAATTATATTAACAAACAAAAGACTTTAAGCCCTCGGCTGATATTTAACACAAATCCCAAAATGGTGGTACGCGTTTTTAAATATCTAGTTAATTCTGAAGATTATAATTTTACGCTACATTATTTATTATTGTTCAAATTTAGTAATAAATATGTTTTTTTTTTAAGTTTATGCTGTCTACAGTCTGTTGATCAGTGCATTATATGAAACTACATTCGTTTTTATGGAGCTTAGACCATTATGGTTTTAGATAGTCCAGGGGATAAATCAGTAAAAGCGTTCATGAGCTTTAATATGTTTAACGCGTTTCGTAATTATCGTTGCCACGAGATGGCGCTGGTCATTCGTTACCATGACAACTTTTATGTTATTGTGAAAAAAAAATTGATTGTGATATTGATTAATTAATTCCTGTTAAATATTCGGGTATTCAAAGTAAGTAAATTCAAAGTAGTAATGTGAAAATAACAATTTAGAAAATGAGAGGCAGAATCATTTTCATTAGAACATCAAAAGATCAGAGCGTTAAAGTTCACTTTCGTTCAGTATTAGTAAAAAACCGCAAAATGTGCTTATAAAACTTTTGACATCGAAAAATACTTAAGTGTACCTGGTTTTCTGCTAATCGGTCAATCGGTCTTGTAGTTTCTCGAAATCACTCATACTAAAGGTCAATTTTATGTATACTTTTAGAAAAAATAAATAATTAGAGAGATACACGACGTAATCATATTAATTATTGAAACATAGTTCTTGTATAAGTTCATGAAAGAGACCGATGAATGAAGATTACAAGTATATATGTAGGCATGATATAATTAGAATGAAAGAGACAATAAATAAATATAACAGGAGGAATAAGATAACAACACTAGTGAGAAAAGGGTTGGGAAATAACAGGTTATTTATCTAACTGGTTTTATCGTAGTATGGACATGCCTTGATAAGTGATGAAAGTCGTTAACAAGGAGAGTGTTAATAATTTAGGAGTAGAGAAAGATGGAGAAAGACATGTGTATACAAAATGTGAATAGTAGCTTAATAGCTGATAGAGGAGAGTGGAAGAGTGAACAATATTATGCTGACTCTACTTACGTAAGATAAAGTTAGGAAGATGACGCTGTAAATAATACCTAATGCACATAAATTTCAAATTCCCAATGAGTTATGTTTATCTATACATTCGAATAGAAAGGTCATAAGGTTCAATTTTGTGTCGCAGGTTACTAGATCTAGGATGCGTTATCTATCGTCTAGTCATGGAACTAGGTCGATAATTGTGTACGAACCTAGCCTACGTTATAGTTACTAATGTTAATAAATGTGAGACCAGTCAACAAATCAATATTTCGCATACAAAAAATATTCTGAAGAATAAATCGAATGTTAATTGGAATGGAACTATAAACGCACTATGAAATAAATGATAAGAAATTGTACGCACCATAGGTGTAAGGCTTTTAAGCAATTTTTATTTGTAATAGTTGAACCGTTGACGTCGTGTACGTGGAGTAAAGAAAAGTGTAGCGAAACGTAGCTCTTAAAACTACAGGCACACCATCTATTATACGCTAATGATACTGTATCAATAACATAGCAATTGCAAACAATACGTATACGATATTGAACCCAATAGGATGAACAATGATTGAATATAAAGAAGAATATAAATACAATTACATGACTAACAATTGATTGCCCGTACGCAATCACACATGTTGATTACAATTATCATCTTCTTACCCTTATCACATGTGAATAGGGTCAGCACAGCATGTTTTCCTTTTCCACTCTCTCCTCTCAGATGTCATCTCAGTATTAACACCTTTTATACACGTATCATTTTCACACAATCCGTCAATACCTTTTTCAGCCTTCCTCTACTCCTATATCCATCCACCTTCATATAGTTATACAGCTTTCATTTTTCCTCATGACATACCTATACCATGCTAACTTATGACTCCTCAACTTCTCTGTAACTGGTGCTATTTTCAAACTTCCTCTGATATACTCATTCTTAATCTTATCCATTCTAGTTACATCACATATCCATCTTAATATTCGCAACTCTGCCACATGTAGTCTTCTTTCATCCATCTCTTTCGTAACTCAGATGCATAGTGCAAAACTGGTTTCATAATAGTTTTATACGCTTTCCCCCTTGAGTTTCAAGGGCGTTCGTGGGTCACAAGTTACCCATATATCTTTCGTCATTTCATCCACCCTGCATTTATCCTACTCGTATTCCTTCCGTCCTTGTCTGTGTCACCGTCGTTTTGAATCAAAGACCCGAGATTCCGGAAATTGGAGCACATGTTAATTACAATAAGGAAATTAATAAAAATAGGACATACACAAATATTTTTTATATATTTTTTTAGCTGTTCCTGCGTCTCCGCCCGCTTGGAATAGTTACGTTAGGCTAGTGCTAACACGCAGCGAAAGCTCTCAAAAGGAAAGAAATAACGATTTTGAAACATTCTTCATTGGTGCTCTGGACCTATTGGTTTTAGCGTGATGATATATATCTTATAGCCTTACTCGATAAATAAGCTATGTAACACTGAAATATTTTTTCACATCGAACAGTAGTTCCTGAGATTAACGCGTTCAACCAAACAAACTACAAACAAACAGCTTTATAATATTAGTATAGACTATAGTATAGTTTGCCCGCGACTTCGCCCACGTGGGATAGTTACTTTGGGCTCACGCTTACACGCAGCGGAAACTCTCAAAAGGAAAACAAAACTATATTGAAACATTCTTTATTCGTGCTCCACTCTTATTGGTCTTAGCGTGATGATATATAGCCTATACACTGAAAGAATTCTTCAAATCGAACCAGTAGTTCCTGAGATTAGCGCGTTCAAACAAACAAATAAACGTTATAATATTAATATACTCGTAGATTACTACTTTTCTCTCCTACTTACCTCGAATCGTCATTCAAATTACAATAATTTTTATTAGAGTGAACAGATTTTAATGAAACAAAGACTTAGTTACTCCCGAAGATATGCTTTATGATTTTATTGGCGAGGTTTTATTGTAGTGTTCATACAAACAGACAGACAGACAGACATTTCTAAAAATGATTGAATTGTATTTTATTATTTATTCCTAGATACCTGCAACGATTTTTTTTTCATGTTAATCGAAAAGTACACATCGAAAGTTAGATTAGCATTCTTATTATATGTATAGACGAGTTATTCTGTAGATTATAGTGATTTTTTTTTAATCGGTAGTTGTAAATATTACTTCCTACCCATTCTGTAAACGGTTATTAAATCGATCAGGTTACTTGCACGTGATTTATTTGAAACAGAACTCCAACCCTGCCTAAAGTCATTCAGGCACTAAACATGCTGTTAGAGAGTCGGCCGCTCTGCATTGACGCATTGTTGCATGTTACGTCCAGGTCTATACATGTCAAATTGGAGTGTTTATTGTTTGTCCGGGTTGATCTCTGAAACTGTGTAATTGACTCTGTCGTGACTTTACCAATCAGAGGATTTATCGTTACGCTTTTCTATAGGGTTTGACGATATTAAAGTATAATTCATACAAAAGCTATAAGTAAAAATTAAGAAAACCTACTATTAGTCTAAACTAGTTGCTCGCCCCGGCTTTGCACGGGTGTATTAATGAAGAAAATCGCAACTAAATAACTAAACAATATGTTCTGTCAATATTTTTGAAGCTATAGATAAGATATTTATTTCTATATGGTTATTTTTCAACCAGAATTTTTCACTTTTTCCGTACCATTTTTTCAAACACTTTCTTTTATAAAACCTTATCCTGACAATTATAAACATAACGAAAGAAGAATTAACAAAAGAGATGAGCCGTTTTTAAGGTGATACGTTTACATTTTCACAATCGCGGACGTGAAATTTCTTTCAGGTAATATATGAAATAATTGAATAATTAATTGGTATTCTTGTATTTCAGCAACAAAGCGAGCGGTACATATCGTCGGCTTACGAAGGCGGGGTTGACTTATCCCCGGTGGCGCCGACGACCTCGCCCGGTTCTCCCCGCGACTGCACCTCGTGCAGGAAACGAGAGCCCCCGGATGAACAGCCCCAACCACCGGTCGACGACGCGTGTGCCGGCTGCGGAGCCCGTATCACGGATAGATACTATCTCCTCGCATTGGAGCGTAAATGGCACACACCGTGCTTGCGATGCTGCGAGTGCAAGATGCCTTTAGACTCCGAGCAGAGGTGTTACGCCCGAGACAGCAATATATTCTGCAAGAATGATTACTTCAGGTCAGTATATGTTATAGACCAGTGGTCGAAATTGTAAATCTATCGCCAAGCACCTTTTGGTGTATTTCGGTAGGTGCACTTGAGAGCCAGCCCACTCTGAGTTTAACGTGTTTACCATCGTAGACTACGTGTAAAAAATAGTTTATTGGAAAAACGTTACTGATGTTTGATTTAACACTGTGTTATAATTTATTTGAAACTAGCTGACCCTGTGACTCCGCTAGCGTGAAGTTTGCAAAAGCGGTCACTATAATTTAGATACAATAGTCGACTTTTGTACTAATGTCAATTTTAAACGATTATTTATTACATTATATTCGTTACTGTTTGAATTAGGTAAAACATTGCAACCGAACGAGTTGAGTAAAAAAAACGATATAGAGAAAACCATAATACTTATTTCAGTTTACATTATCGCTGGTACTGAAAAAGTTTTCTTTTAGAAACCGATATTTAGCCGTTTTTATAGTCGCTTTGTTCTCGTAGGTACATTATTAGAAGGACGAACTTAGGCGTCAAGTAATTACATTAATACTCGCTCTTATTCTTTATTACTCGGCGATGTTTATAATGAGAAAATGTAAGAAAAATTTACGTTACAAAACGAATTTTATAAAGTACAAACTCGCTCAATGATGACGTCATGTAACGGTGTAGAAATTTAAAAGAAGTAATTTCGGTATAGGGTTACCAGTTGCAAAATATTACATTAGTTCTAATTACTACGCGGTTGGGATATGTATGTATTTTTAAAATCTTTATAGTTTAGGTTAGATTAGCTAACCAAAAATGAACGATCCATTTATTGGCATCCACTGGAAGTAAAATCGACCCGCGTGCCGTCACGGCAAATGACATGACACAATCTTATGCCATCATGTCTCTCTGCGTCACCGCTTTTGACTCACTTATGTGTGTGCACGCGTACACCATACACTTATTTACTCCTTCGTGTGTGTACTTAACGTAGTATACTTGACAAGTTTTAAATTATAAATTCTAATATTAAATTAAATGTCTTATATCTGCCAACTGTTCCATAATATCGATTTTTTTGTAGCACAATTAGCTGACTGCACAGTACGTGATGTACACACAATGCAATCCCATACATAGTGACCTTCCAGAGATCTGTAATTTATTGTCAGTCGCCGCTGCTATGCCAGCCTACAAGCCTCTCACCAACTGGATGTCTATGGCTGATCTGACTAATCTTGTAACTCTACAAACTAATAAAGAGTTATTAGAAAGAGTTTATGTGTATGGCGGTCGCGAACTAGTTAGGAGCAGGTTTCTACCAACCCGTTTGGTTATTTAATTTCTACCGTTTGACCTTGGAACGTGACGCGCATGCGCTCTATTGTCGCGAGTGATACACCTGATGGTGGTGGTCGTGATTTTTGGCATATCATCATCAGAGGTCACAAACAAGTGGACACTTTTTGTACATATTACAGTATTTTAGTTTTATCGCGTAGTCACATTCTAACTTGATGCTAACTCTTGACGTGGTCTAAGTGTAGCGTTTACTCTAGTGCTATACATTTGTGAGTTCTTCGCGATAGACTCTCAAATCAAGAGTTGTTAAGCACTAAGTATTGTAAATGTTGAACTAATCTTGTTATGTTTTCATCAGAACGCACTCTTGAACACTAAGTTAAAGCTCACTGAACTTGTATTGTATATATGCTTTATTAACGCTCAAAGTAAATGAAGTGCCCCTAAATTACGGTCACTTACCGTGTTAGTGCCAATAATGTTTTTATAGACGATTATTTCCTTAATACAATGAATTGAGGAAACATGTAAAAAAACTTTACACTGATAACGAAAATAATTTGTATTGTGAACAAACAACATACGATCATAACGAATAAATTTTAATACAGCTCTTTGACCATATTGTTGGACTGTTATTTGTTTAAGAAGAATGTGAAAATTTGTGTAAAAATAATTTTAATTTTAGTGCAATTTTCTTTATTCTGGCAACCCTACGCCGGTGTCACGGTAGCCTTCGGCCCGAAAGCGTCACCCATGTGCCGAGGCTATTATCTGATGTACGTTTTACGTCCCACCCCGGTCGCAACTCAGACAAAATTATCAACTTGAAACACGTACGCATCACTGCGGGACATCGAGCTTACGTACCGTCTAGTTTATAAGCGACAGCGGGAGCGTTTCTAATAAGTTATAGCGAGTTTAACATCGCGACTCTCTTTACAATCATTATTTATAAAAAAGACAGACAGAAGTGAAAACACAAAACAATCGAATAACTGTGTTCTTCTTTGAATTTTGAAATTAATTATTGTCGGAATTATTTAAACTTCATAATTTGCATATTGAAGTTATTAACGTTAGTCTGGTTTTCACATCTATTGGCATTCTTGAGCAATAGCTATATACATTTTATTAAATAATCAAACATACGAGTCATGAGCTGCACAAGTTCAATACAAAATATCAATATTACATATACATATGCTGTTATACTACACGTTGCCAAGTTAGACGCGAAACTTACAGTTTTTGTCCTGCCAAATTCCGCTCAACGCAACTGAAGAAGTTTATACTTCAACATAAAATTACGTTGTTCATTTCTTTTTTGTAGCACGGCAAAATGACTGCACTATGCCTTCTGGTAAGCACAGTATAATCCAAAAACAACGGTGACCACCGAATGACACACTATCCATCGCCGGTCGCCGCTGTCATGCCGGTATACAAAAACCTGGATATGCACAGGCTGATCCCGAAACGCGACCCGCAGAAGCGAATCACTATGACGGGCCTTTCCTTTTTGGTAAGACGACATGGCAGTTATATCCCAGTGATATATATCGTTTCTGCAAAGAATTGTGCGCTTAAGTGGTTAAATTAGGTCGGTACTGAGATTATAATGCCGCAAACAAATTAGCCATAGAAAATTCACATTTTGCGATTTATATTAGCAATTACAAGTACTAATAACCTCAAAATTGACTAACAAAAATTTAGATTAGTAATAATTCCGTAGACCGACTGGACTTGTATTTATATTGCCTGGACAGTATATATAATGCCCTGATTCATATTGGACGTGGTCCATAATATATACATAATTTTGAAATAACTAACTAATCACGTTTTGTATTTCAATTTCTTATAGTTTAGACCACAGTGCATAATATTAGCTGAGTTTATTTTTTATGTTACTCTTCTATTAAATTTTTATCATGGCAATGACGTCAATAATCCATGCTAGAGATTGGAGATGTTGAAAAAAAAAACGAAAATAAAAAATACGTTATTCATTTTATTATTGTAATATGTAAAATAAATATAATTACACAGTGCTGATTACTTTGTTTCTTTTTTGTTATTTGCTGTAAATGATTTTTTTCTTTACTCGTATGTAGTGTGTTCATAATTATATTTCTAAACGAAGTGAAAAATGTAATCTAAAAATATAGATTAGATTGTTTATTTTGACTTAGCGAATGGAGACATTTTTCGATGTTAGAACTTATAAAAATATTATATTAATAATATAAATAATTATATAATAACCTACTGTTTAAAATCAAAATCATAAATTGTGCAAACCGTTCATTATACATACATCGCTATTAAATCACTACATTTTATATATAGTAGTCAGGTGAAGCTGTTATGACCTTGCTTGGTCAATAGTCAGTTAGAAGAAAAAAACTACATATTATAATACGATACGACGAAATACGCGGTAGGGGTACCGCGTCTGTCTATCTGTCTGTTCGTGATAAACTCAAAAACTATTGAACGGATTTTCATTGCGGTCGTCTTTAATAGATAGAGTGATTCACGATGAAGGTTTACGTATATAATTTGCCAAGATATTTTGTAAATTGGTTCAAATATAACGATAATTGTTTAACGTGTCAGAAAAAGGCAAGCAGCCTGAGAGCTGTCGTGAGAATCAGCTAGCATTAAATATAATATATTAAGAATAGCTTCTTTACAGTTACATTAATTATACTCAATGATGATGACGGAGATAAGAATTGAAGGCAATAAGTAAATACATTACATCCGTAACCTTCCTATTTATAATAAGATTATTTTTAACCCTTAAATGCATATGACTGCCAATTCTTTACATTTCAGGTAGGTACGCTTAATTTGATTTATAAACATGAGTTATATGCGTTTTCGAAAGCACGTCCTGAACATAGAATAATTGCAATTGCTTTTCTTCATTTCATCCGAAAATAATATGAGAATTCCCATATTAATTGACAATGTTGATATCATCATTACATAGTATAAAACAAAGTGCTCTACCGCGTCTGTCTGTCTGTCTGTTCGCGATATACTTAAAAACTACCGAACGGATTTTCATGCGGTTTTCACCAGTAGATATAGTGATTGATGAGGAACGTTTTAGTATATAATGAGTCAAGGATTTTTTCATAACCAGGGAGGGACAACGTCTGCCGGGCCCGCTAGTATAATAATAAATTTATTCAATTCAGATATTACATCCATTTTTGTTAGTAAAACTTAGCCCATGTTAAAGGTAATAACAGCATTTACAAATTTCTTCACCCACACAATTAAAATATATTAATTTGTATAGGTGCACACACTTTTTAACAACTTTGTCCATTTGTGAATAAACAAACTATCACATCTATTTGATAACATCTTCAAGACATTATTTGAGCTGTCACACATTCGCTCCATCAGGGAGTTTGCTTTTTTTCGAATGATTGCGTAAAAATCATCAACACGAGCTATATATGATATATGGCGATATATATGACCACTTGTTTACGTTTACAATAATTTTAGTAATAAAATAATGCATTTAAAGGTTCAACAATACGACGCATTATCATTTGTCACAAAAATAAATAATAATCAATACCATTACGTACATACTTTTGGATAAAGAAATATGTCGCAAGCCGTGTGTAGCCGGTCAACTTTAATTTCCGATGACAAGGTTTACTGATCTTGTTCAATCGAATTAGTCACCGTCGAACCGACTCGATATGTGATCTGACACGTTCATTCGACAATTTATATTTCGATGTTGATTCATATTTGAAAAAATAATATTATTAAATTCAGACGTTAGGAGGTAACAAGGGTTTTTTTTTTGAACTGACAACGCTATTGACCAAGCAAGGTCTTAACAGCTTCACCGGACTAAGGCGAGCGCTTAAGGCACTCGGGCGATTTTGTTTGACAACTAGCTCAAGGGTGCGCGGCACACCTCGGCTTGGACTGTTGCCTGATACATGCAATTCGCGACCTATCTGAGGTTATCTAAGCTAAGCTAACTATTCAAACGTATATGAGTTATTGAAACATATATGTGTACCAAGCATACATATCTCAGCAACTCTCATATATATTTCGTATCGGATAATATAGGCAACGACGACGTTTGCCTGAGAACAACTATATTGTATAAATATCATATTTTTTCCAAGTTAATTATAAATTCAGAAAATACAAGTTTTATTACTGTATTTTGCGTCATCATAACTTGATGTCTTGATTTAAAAGAAAACGAGGCGTTTGTATTGCTTTTTTGGTTAATTTGTTTTTAAAGTGCTATGTACAAAGACGGATATTGAAATCAAGGAAAGCGTGGCGACGCAGAGGGATGGCTTTAGGTACCATCTATAGTAAAAATTTGTCAAACATATAGACTCATACATGTAATCCGGCAGTTGCGCTTTAAAACCTTGTCTAAGCCCAGCTCAGCCATTTTAGATAAAATCGTCACTTAAACGTCTGATGAGATTATGGAGAATCACTAAGATACATATAAAAAACATCGCGTATATTCCATGTGTAGAGGAAGTGAAACTTCATTGGTTTATATGTATAAAATTATTACTATATATTATAAAACAAATTCCTCTACCACGTCTATCTGTCTGTTTCTTCACAATAAACTCAAACTCTACTGAACTGATTTTCATGCAGTTTTCACCAGTAGATAGAGTGATTCATAAGGAAGGTTTAAGTATATAATTTGTCAAGGCTTTTTTTATTATCAGCGCGGGATAACATATGAGACATATGAGAATGCTCATACATTATATACTTTACGAAGTCCCGTAGTATAAATAGGTAACTATATATTTTCTCATTTTGGTGTACTGCGAGACTCAGGCAGACCCCTATACATACTAATACATACACACCTTACGATAAACGCATAAAGTAAAGAAAAATGTTGGCTATCGTGTTATAAAGTTTCACTTTAACAAATAAAAGAAAATAACTTATGCCCTTTAAATGTTAAGTTATTGTTTATAATATAAACAATATTACTCAGTAGGAAAAAACACAACAAACATATTCATTATAAATAATCTATAGGTACTAATATTATAAAGAGGTAAAGTTTGTGAGCTTGTGACACTGTAGGGGATAATCTTAGGAACTACTGGTCCGGTTTGAAAAATTATTTCATTGTTAAATAGCTCATTTATCGAGGAAGGTTATCGGCTATATACCATCACGCTAAGACCAATGGAGAGAAGCACCAATGAAGAATGTTTCAAAATCGTTTTTTTTCCTCTTGAGAGCTTCCGGTGCGTGTCAGCGTTAGTCTAATGTAACAGGGGCTACTTATAAATAAAAAGAATACAATAATAATATCATTATGAAATTATCCTTAAGACATTTAATCTCAAATATGTGTAAACACGTGACAAAATATATTTGACACAGTAAATATTATAAGCGTTTGTATTATCGCCAGATTAAGGCCAGAGTTTAGTTTATGTTGTTCAACCGATGATATTATCTGTTCGTCCTTTTACATTACAAATATTATTATCAGCTCTCAAGCCGGTTGAAATACAAGAAACAATAAACGCTAGTCGTTAAATTATCTTATACTGTTATAAATCAAATAAAACCCCGGGCTACGAGACACTTGTTATATTGCTAATAAATGTCGTCATTTTAACCTATACGCGTATATCAGAGTGGGGTTTATTGCGCCCGGTGCCTGATGTCGTCGGTTATTTTTGTTGACTAGTTCTTTGCTATCCCATGGATGGTTCTATTTTTTTTTTATTATGTTAGAGTATAAGTAAAATATGTTGTTTAAAAAGCCGAGTGAAAAATATTCTTATGGTTGCACGGTTGACGGGCTGAGGCGTTAACAAACCATACAGTTGACACAAAACTAGGGATGGTGATCTGAGACCGATTAATCGGTCAATTTAATTTTATATATAGAAAACAGATTATTTTAATCGATATTAAACATCGAATCGATCTCTGATAATATAAAATTGCGATCTGATTTTTTTTATCTAGATAAAAATAAAAACCATACAATAATTTATAATTTAAAAAAAGCTTATCAAATAAAATAAAGAGATCGTTTTTTTTAACAAAAAAAGCTCTACAGGCCGAAAAACGAAATCGAATATATCGATTTTTGACTAATCTATCCACTCAAACTCGATTTATTCATGAATCGATTCCACAAACGACGATTCGGATCGATTTAAAAATCACCATCCCCACCAAAAACTTTCATGCTTGTCTATATCAATCTCTAACGGTTTTAAACACTACAGTCTTCTGAATTATCAGTATTTATTAAAATCAGTTATAAATGCATATTATTTTAGTATCTCTCTTACGTGGTCCTACGTTTTATAAAATTAGTTCATATAGATTAACCTAACGGGCTCTAGACAATGAATGGTCAACGGTTTGTTAGGTGCTAATTACTTAAGATAAATGGTCATTTCTAAACGTAGTATTGACCCAAAATATTAAAAGTACCGCAAACACGGTTAAGTTATCAAGAATATTATTTGTTCACGTCACTAATCTATACATATAAATAAAAACTGGGTGTGTCGTGGAGACACACGATAGAATTGAAAAATTAAAAAAAATATATATTTTAATAAAAAAATACAACAAATATCTAATGTCACGCGGTATGCCCAAGCGGTTTCCCATCCAAGAACTGACCGCGCCCGACATTGTTTAACTTAGGTGATCGCACTAAAATCGGTGTTTTCAAGACTCTACCTGGCACTATGTTTACCCCCACCACATTTAATCATACAAAAAGGTTGCCGATCAGAATCTCAATGCCTTTCCTTAGGAATTTTCACTTCAAAAGTTAAAATAACTGTTCGTTTGTCGCAACCGATTTCCTAAACAGCTGAATCGAATTTGACGAGAATTTTACCATTAAAAATAGGATTTCTAAGAGTAATTATTATATAAGAAAACATTTCTTATCGGAGCTCAATAGTAGGGAAATAGTTAATTTAGATATAGATTCAAAATTACAATGGGGTCCTCAAATTAAATAATTGGCAAGCAAATTAAGTTCTGCTGCATTTGCCGTACGTAAGATTCTACAGCTAACGCATATTGCCACTGCTATGTTAGCCTACTTCGCCTACTTCCATAGCTTAATTTCTTACGGCATTCAGTTGTGGGGGACAGCAGCTGAGGTAGACACCATATTTTTATTACAAAACGGGCAGTTCGAGCAATTTGCAATATGAGACCTCGCGAATCCTTAAAGACCAAGTTCCAAGTACGGTATCTTAACTCTGCCATCCCAATACATTCTTGACAATTTAATGTATGTCCGTAATAACCCTGAAAAGTTAGATTTTGTAAAAAACCGGCAAAATGTAAATACTAGAAACTGTAACAAACTGGTTGTCCCACGTTTTAGACTTAGTAAAACCTAAAGTAAACAGTTTTTTGGGAAATAGTGTTAGATTTTACAACAAAGTCCCAAAGGATATTAACGATTTGCCGGATTGCGAATTTAAGCGCCATGTCAAGCTGGTTTTGGTGTCAAAAGGCTATTATAGAGTGGATCAATATGTGAATGATGGTGATGTCTGGAATTAGCTCATCTCTGTGCATCCGTTAAAACGTTTGTGACGTTTACCTAATATATTCTAAATATTATATATCACTACTATATAAAATATATATACTATATAATATACTATATAAAACGTTTTATACTATATAAAACGAAGTCCCCTACCGCGTCTGTCTGTCTGTCTGTTCGCGATAAACTCAAAAACTACTGAACGGATTTTCATGCGGTTTTGACCAGTGGATAAATTGATTTGAAGATTTTAGTATATAATTTGTCAAAGATTTTTTTATAGTCTGGGCGGGACAACGTCTGCCTGGCCCGCTAGTATTTGTTAAAAAGATAAACCAGATTCATAAGTGCCTTCTTAGGGCCCAAATTGAATAAAGTATTTATGATTTTCATTTTGAAATATAGGTAATTTAAAAACGGTAAATGGGTTATTGGGATTTGCTGGTGATTAACAAATAACAATAAAAATATACAGAATAGAATTAACCTAAATAAAATATGCAGTCCTCGTGAAGTAACATTATCATAGTGTCATATAATTTACTAGATACCAATGTGATATCATTTACTAACAAAATCTTGCCTATACATCTGCGTCGTTATTAGTTCGTTTGAAATCGTCCAAAGAATAAATTACAATAATGACGGCCACTGTAAATAACTCGTACATTATCTGCAATATAATGTAATAGTGACGAGCGACAGCAAAAGAAATGACACTTATATACCATTTTATACATATGTGTTTCGCACACATTCATAGTAAGAATTGGTGGTAAGCTTACAGTCTATAGGCCAAGACATCTGCGCCCACGTACGAGGTGTACCGTTAACTTGTTAACAGTACAGTAAACTGAACTCGATAACCGAGTTAGACTAACTCCATAATATAATATGAAATTATATTTTCGCTAAATGTGGGAATGGATCACGAAAGAAACGGCTATTGTTCTTTAGATGAGACATCGTCCTCTTAGACTTAACTATGATACAACGATATATACGTTATATTACTAATATAAAAATAATTATAAGCGATATTTAAATAACACTCTCCTATACAGCCTTTTAAGTACACATTCGAGGACACTTGCTCTGTAGTAATCAAATAGTAGACAGACACTAAGAAATAAGCTACATAATATCTCTACATACAATAACAACGACATTCCGATATACACGTATGCATTTGTGAATCATGCAATTTCGTTTGTATGGTTCACAAATGTATATATGTATGAATAGCTTAGAATAGTTAGCTAGGTCAGACGCGACTTTTTCAGGTAACAGCCCAAGCCGAGGTGCCGTGCGCCCTTGTCTATGTTACCTAAAACCAAATCGGCTGAGTGCCTTAAGCGCCCGCCTTAGTAGTCCGGTGAAGCTGTGAAGACCCTGTCGGGTCAATAGGGTTCGAGAAAAAATAAATAATAAGAACGTAAATCGAAGGTGTCTGTACTTTTTAAATATTTGTGGTAAAATAAATGTTGCCGGTGTCTGGGAATAAGTAATAAAATATATTGCAATCATTTTGAAAAATATCTGTTTGTTTGACAAGGCATCACCGTTAAAGTAAAAAAGTATTGCGTTTATGATAAACGTCAAATCATAATGCATGTCCTCGAGTAACATTTAGTCTTGGTTTCATTAAAATCGGTTCACTCTATCAACAGTTATTGTAATTTTAATGACGACGCGACGTAAGTATGAGACAAAAGTGGACACGTAAATGGACTTAATACGTTCAGATGATCTATTAGTCTTTTTTTATATATGTCAAACGAACAGGTGGGTCACCTGATGTTAAGTGATCGCCACCGTCCATGGACGCTAACAACACCAGAGGAGTTGCAAGTGTGTTGCCACCCTTTGGGGGAAGGGTTAGGGGAGGTGGGCCTCCGGCGCTCTCACTGACCGAACGAAACGCAACAATGCAAGTACTGTTACTTCACGTGGGTTTTCTATGAGAGGGTGGTACTATCCCGGCCAGTAATAGTTTCAGCGTGGCTCTACCACCATTAAGGAGATCACCGTTATTTTACATTAGGTTCCACGCGGACGGAGTCGCGGGCATAGATAGTTCTTTATAAGATTGCGGAATAGACCACCAAGCAACAACAAAGCTGTGAAGTATAAGTATATTAACATAATCTTAAAAAAAGTATGTGCATGCTTATTACCATACGACAGAAGTAAAAACTTATAAAAAAATATATGGATATTAAAATGTCATATAGTTTTGTTTATATTTGTCGGTAAATAAATAATAGTAATATATAAAAATAAAAAAAAGTCGTGGTGGCCAAGTGGTTTGACCGGTGGAATATTATTTCAATGCCCGCAGGTTCGAACCCCGGCATGTACCAACGTATTCTTCCGATTTCACGTACATTTACTAATTTAAATTGGTAACACGCTATCGGCTGACTGCGAAGGACAACATCGCGAGGAAACCTGAACCTGAGAAATGTTCTTGTAGTACTACTGTATGTGGGAAAAATATAGAACTGTGGATTTCTCAGAGTTTCAAATCGCCAATACGTCGTGTGCTGGCGTGGTGATTACGCCCATGCCTTCCTTCGGGAAGAGGCCTATGGCCCTGCAGTGGATCTCTTACAGGCTGGCGATGATGATGAATATATAAAAAGTACATAATAGTATCATAATACGTAATAATAAAAGTGTAATTATTGGTTTGAGGCACTTGCTGTCATACCGTAAACGCGCTTGATGTCGAATGGAGCCGAATAAACCCGATTCAAGCGTGACGGTCCACTTATAAGTTTTTACTTTAAAAATGAGTAAATAAACACACACATCCAAGCACATTACCACAACATGTATTATCATACAACACACACAAACAAAGGCACGTATCCTAGAAATTTTCATCTTTTGCTTTGATATTATTTATCTGATTCGTTTTCCTTGAGTACTACTTTCATTAACGTTTTTTATTGTTTTAATTTAAGCCATAAAGTTAAATTCTTATATAAGATCTGTCGTATCTTTTTTATAACTTTATGAATAATCATCATCTTCTTACCCTTATCCCACCTAAGTAGGGTCGGCACAACATGTTTTCCTTTTCCACGCTCGCCTATCGGATGTCATCTCAGTCAACACACCTTTTACACACATATCATTTTTCACACAATCCATCCATCCTTTTTTCGGTCTTCCTCTACTCTTATATCCATCGACCGTCATACTCAAAGCTTTTCTAGTTACATGGTCTTCATCTCTCCTCATAACATGCCCATACCATGCTAACCTATTACTCCTTAACTTGTCTGTTACTGGTGCTATTTTCAAACTTCCTCTGATATATTCATTCCTAATCTTATCCATTCTAGTTACACCACACATCCACCTTAACATTCGCATCTCTGCCACATGTAGTTTTCTCTCATCCGTCTCTCTAGTCGCCCAACACTCAGATGCGTACAACATTACTGGTCTTATGAATAATATTTAATATTATACATTTAAAAAATTGAACGTTCGGGCACAGAGTTAACAATCGGCCATTACGATTTGTTCTCACGAAAATCCGTACTGGGATGTCAATGCGCGCAAAGGACCTATAGCCTATAGCCTTCCTCGATAAATGGCAAATCGGACAAGTAGTTCCTGAGATTAGCGCGTTCAAGCAAACAAACTCTTAAGCTTTATAATATTAGTATAGATAGTACCCATATATATAGATTCCGGTGCGCGTGTTTGTAACTCTTCTTGTAAAGAGCTCGAACGATTATGATAGTTTTTCTGTAATTACCGTGTCACCTGGATATTCTTTAGTTCTAACTGGATCCGGGATGTACTAAAATTTGAATTATTGATTTTCCCACCAATTTTTATTCAATATTCTTTTTCCTTCTATTTCTTACATAAAAATACATATAATGATAAGATTTCAGTCTCTCGACACGTCTCAACATTTTTAATAAATACTAGCTTTTATTCGCGACTTTGCTTGCGTTATTATTTAATTTGCTTATTCTGATGACATGACGGTTGTGAGGATTCAGAGGTCTGTTATGTTAGGCGCGCGGTCTTATCCACTAGGCTACCATCGACCTAGTAGAGAACCATTAAAAGTTAATTCCTCTATAGACTATAAATTCCTTATTTCTAGATATACTGCCCATAAATCAATAACCAGAACAGATTAAATAATACTTATGTTAACTTTTACGTAAGTATAAGAGCGTTGTTTACTTTTGCTGAGCAGGGAGAGGAGGTGGTCAGAAATTACCCCTAGCCTCACATGGTATGGTTCGTCCTTCTTAGTTTAAGCTCTAACTTGTCAGGCTAAGGCCCTTCAGAAGATGCGACGGTCGTGAGTGTTTGGACTAAGGAGTACCTACAGAGTCATATTATAATAAATGAATATTGGATTACTATGTTATCCAAAATGACATAAGCACTCCTTATTCTCTAATAATCTCATTCGAGAATCCGATTGTAAGGCCAAAGGCCGCTTTCCGTGGAAATGCACCGGCCTAATCATCACGTTAGTCTAGACCGTATTGATATTTGTAGAAATTCATAGTTTTATGACCTATGGTGATACTTATAATAAGAATATTTCTCAGGTTCAGGTTTTGACCACTCGACAACTACGACTCTTAAACAAAACAAAGTTACCTAAAAGTCATAAAAAATGTCAATGCAACAATAATAATTAAATAGTAACTGGACGAAATCATGACAAAATGGCGCATAACATTACTAAGGCAAGAAAACTTACAGAACTTGGCGAAAAACGTATGAATGCGTGTGCAATATAATAATACTTTTCGGTTATTCTTGGAACTGTCGCGATTTGATAACGCTTCTGGGATTGATCGATTGATTGATTGATGGGATCGTGCGTCCATCCTAGGCAGATTTACTAAAAATCCCAACAGAATAATTAAACCACTGGATATATACGATAGTCCTTATTTGAATCATTGGATATCGGTGGTCGTATTTTTTCACTTTTTTTACAACCTCGATTAGGTTAATGTATTCCATTTAATTTCTAATTTTAAGTAAGTAGCTTAGTAATTTGTTTATATTTATTCAATGAACCCTTCTTATCTTATGAATAAGTGAAATAATAAATATTTAATTAAATTCTAATTTTCGGTACTCGATACACGTATTACACAACCCTTTTAAACATATGCGACTTGTAATTTCATAAACAAATGTGCTTATTGTTTTATTTAAAAAAAAAATGTATAAATTTTTTAATTATACATTTTTATTTAAGTTAAATTATTGGTTACTAAGAAATGGATAAACGTATGACGGGCACCTGCGATATAGACGTAATATAGTGCAGCTGCCATATACTAATTTTACAAAACTGTCCCGTGTTAATAAACTTTAGAATATGTATGTATATCGTAAATTCCTAATGAACTCAGCAGCGAACTTGGCGATGATTATATAATTGTTTTATAAATAAGCTGACTAGTGCCCGTGACTTTGCTTCCGTGATCATATTTTTTTTGTTTCATGAGATTTAATTGAGGTTCCCTTTTATTTTTTTTATTATTATTTTGTTACTGTTACATAAACCCTATAATCTTTCGGCGGATTTTGAGTTATAGTAAATTTGTATTCTGCTTGGCTCCTAAGGTAAAGAGTAGTTACTTATACTTAGTTACACACAGTTATGTGTTAACAAAATACTCTGAAAAGATATCTGTCTGTCTGTAAATGTGTCCTCAAAATCGGTTTCGGAAGTTAATCCGGGCAAAGAATGATTAATTTTGTTTATCCGAATTTATATTATTTGGTAGTAAACAATCAAAGATGATCAACATGTACAACTAACAATCAATATATTTCTTGTGCTGTGAGTAAATAACTAAAAATGGATAAAATTTATTGTACAAATGTATATGTATATGAGGTTGCCTGTGATTAGCCTGCGTGATTAGCACATAGGTGGTGGTCGGCTCAGTCCAGGCTCTCCCCTGAGAGCCTGGCAGTCCATGAGGATTATTTCTCCACGTTAAAAAAAAAAGGTTAGACTTGTGATTAAATATAGCGCGTGTCATCTCATTGAGAATACCGGATGCTTTCTAGTTATCCTGATTAGTCTACATATATATATCATGAGAATACAATTCTTTTGAGGCTCAAGACATCAAGATTGCTGATCTTGTGGGCATAGAACTATGACTATTCGATGCACAATTAGTCGTAGATGGTGCTAGGTTACTTATCTTTTGGATTCCATTGAACGTTTGACTTCTTTTTTAAATTTAATGCACAGCGATGCGGCCGTTTATCGGATAAAGTTTTTTTTTATTTATTGTAGCACGGCAAAATGTCTGCACTGTGCCTGATGGTAAGCACAGTACAATCCAAAAACAATGGCGACTACCGAGTGACACAGTATCCATCGCCGGTCGCCGCTGTCATGCCGGCCTGCGAAAGGCTGGATTTGCACAGGCTGATCCCGAAACGCGAACTGCAGAAGCGAATCACTATGACGGGCTTTTTCGCCATATACATGGTGGGTGCGACCCAGTCGGACTGTAAAACCCTACCACCCTGCTTTCGCCATTGCCTCGTTCGTTATTCAGCAAGGTGCACCACGTGCAGGTGAGGTTGGCTTGGATGTCTCAAGTCTTAGATGTTATTCGACACTACACCCCCTAAAAGTTACCATAACAATAATAAAATAATGTATATCTGAGTATATAGAGCGCTTCGGATGTCCACACTGATATATATAAAATAAATGATTACCCCTTAAATATAAAGCAATAATCATAAAATAGAAACTACTGAAACAAAACCATAATTCGAAATGCAAATGAACCTCTCACGTAGAGAACTCGGTTAAATTGAATATACCAGATGCACTTACGGTCAAGGGCCTCATTTACTCTACAACAAACGTCAAATTTATAACGAAATAATTGTAATATAAAAAAGGCTTTAAAACTATTTATAAATTCATATTTACGAAAACATTACACTCGTAGTAAATTTGAAATTTATTTCAGTTATAATTACTTGATTTACATTTACTTGTTTGTTATAAAAAAATACCGTTACACTATTATAATATTGCATAGAAAAAAAACGAGTGTATAAAAAATTACAAACGGCAGCGACTTTCAATACACCGTTTGTTACTTAAATTTTTTTTAATATTTCAAACATTTAGATTATGTAGAATGCTTGGCTTGAATTTATTTGAACCTGGTATTTCACATTATGGTTCTCTTGTTTGTTAACTATTATATATATTATTTTTGTAGGTGGTTCGAGCTACGCTGAAGCTATTAATGGTTTCAGTATGAATGGGTCGGCTTGACCGGGGTAGTACCACCCTCTCACAGAAAACCGACGTGACGTAACAGTGCTTAAATTGTTGCGTTTCGTTCAGTCAGTGAGAGCGCCGGAGGTCCCACCTCCCCTCCCCTTCTCCCTTCCCTTACTCCCCCACTCCACCAAGACAGATTGGCAATGCACTTGTGAGTCCCCTGTTGTTGCAAGTGTCTATGGACGGTGGAGATCACTTGACATCGGGTGATCCACCTGTCCGTTTGCATCGTATGACATAAAAAAATAAAAAAAATATCGGACATAACAAATATGTTTGTCTAAGTTTCAAAACTGATAGGATAGATATGTTACCTTTATTATAATGTTGAACTTATAGGTCACCTTCGTGAAAAAATTTCCCATGCTATTTTCGATCGAGCCTCGTCTGTAACTGAGTCAGTTCAGAACAATAAATATTTTCGTTCGAATGTTGTATGAATGGGAATTAAAATAAATATTAACCTGCAATATTTTACTATATAAAGTACCATAAAAGATTCATAATGTTATCCGATTCTTTCTCTCACGTTATGAAGGACACGCGTTAAAAAAGGAAGGAACATATTGTATATAATAATATTAACAATAACGTTACTTTGCGTACTACTTTACGTTCTCGGCTATAATTGACTCCGGTGGATGACGATGTTGACGAAATTTTTTTTTTTATTTATAAATTCCTAATATTTTTATATATATGTTTCAATGAATGTATATACAAAACGTATAATCCTAAATACTGAACCTATAAGTTGCTCTCCATATTCCATATTTTTATATTCATAACTTATTAAGCTTTGTCGCAAGACAACTTCTGCCTAATGAATGCACCTGTGCATTACAATTTATTTTAACCCTCGAAATGCATAGTGTCTCAAAAGTGAAACACTATCTCTAACTTATAGATTAAGTATTAATTTTAGTGAACGTTTTACTTTTGGATGTATGTCATAGTACCTCAAAGCATTTAAACGAAATAAAATACATAAATCCGCTCGCATTTTAAAATGGCATATAGGTTGAGGAATCCATATTAATAATGATAATAATAGTCCTAATAGTAATATCCGTTAATGGTCTAATCCCAGCTAACCTCGAGAGATATAGGAGGCTGAGATTGCGAAAAATACCAATAATAGCTAGTCTCCAACGTCATATCCTGCTCTACAACGCTAAAATTGTCGGGTGGTTCCTGTCCATAGCACACTGAACTCCTGCTGACTGGTCACTTCTTCTCGAGGTACTCCTGCTACTTAGTTAAATGCTAAGTATCAGAGAGGTCTAAATACATACTTACATAATAATAATAACTAGTGGGCGCCCAGTGGTTTTTTAAAGTCTGAACTTTATTAGGGTTCTCTTGTCAAAACGTATAACTTGTATAATCAAAGGTTTTCATCATAGCGGCTCAGTTATATGCCACTTTTTTTTAAATTTTATTAACTAAAAAAAATCTCAGATTAAACGAAGATTAATTATAAATTTGAAACAAAAAACAGGCGGTTATAGAAGGCGGTAAGGCTCTCAAATTATAAGTAAACATAACTTTTCGAAAATAAAGAAATGTATCGCAAGTCATGACACACTTTTCAATTAATTTTACACGACACCATGGTTGGGTTATGGTTATAGCAATGGGTACACAATAGAATCAAATGATAAATCCAAAACAAAGATATTTTTAATACTACCGTCATCTTTTGAAAATGAATTTACTTTTGTTCAAAATTCATCATCAATTGTATTAAATATAATTGGTACTTCAAGTTGAACGGCATCATTGTAACCGCGGAGATTTAAGTCATGGATAACTTTCATGAGCAAACAAATGTTCTTATTAACGCGCTAATCTCAGGAACTACTGGTCCTATTTGGAAAATTCTTTGAGTGTTACATAACGGATTCATCGAAGAAGGCTATATATATCATCATATATTAGGGGTGTAAGGGGTGTCGAATAATATTGAAGACTTGAGACATACAAGCCAACCTCACTTGCACGTGGTGCACCCTGCTGAATAACGAACGAGGCTATGACGAAAGTGGGATGGTAGGGTTTTACAGCCTGACTGGGTCGCAACCTCCATTTATATAGCGAAAAAGCCCGTCATAGTGATTCGCTTTTGCGGGTCGTGTTTCGT
Organism: Antheraea pernyi; assembly: GCA_015888305.1. NCBI lineage: Eukaryota > Metazoa > Arthropoda > Insecta > Lepidoptera > Saturniidae > Antheraea > Antheraea pernyi. The sequence continues at coordinate 236,014 of MU159018.1, forward strand.
GTTCAGCGTGTGCATATCGCAGGCCGACATGACAGCGGCCACCGGCGATGGATAGTGTGTCACTCGGTGTTCGCCATTGTTTTTGGATTGTATTGTGCTTACCATCAGGCATAGTGCAGTCATTTTGCATAAAAAAAACGCTAAGACCAATAGGAGCGGATCACCAATGAAGAATGTTTCGAAATCGGGATTAACGTACATAATATTTAAAAATATTTTCAACTTCTCCGTTAACGAAGTCGTGGGTTAAAGTTAGCGTTAGCGAAAAATAACTACTCCAAACGCACGAAGTCGCGAGCAGTAGCTAGTTTTTTAATAAACCTATGTATTACTCCACGTATAATATAATTTTTTGAGTAATAAAATAATAAATTATGCATTTGAGGGTTAAGATATAATTTAAGATAGGTATATAATTGCTTGTCACAGTTACGGGGTTGTCAATGACGATAGTGATCGCCATACATTCTCATATCAAGTGTTACATCACGTAACATAATATATTATATTATTATATTTACTACTAACTGATAGGAATATGATAAGGGGTTTAATTCCTTAAGTTTCTTTTCTGTTTACATTTTTTCGAATTTCATTATAAAGAATGAAGATCGAAAATTAACTAATACTTGTCCGTGTATTTAATATTAGATTTTTGAAGTAAAACCTTACTTAGGTTCATTGTACTGTATTTTGAGCATGAGTTAGTGTATAAGCGAGCGTTTAGAGCGCCGGAGGCCCACTTCCCCTCCCCTCTCCTCTCTCCTCTCCCACTCCCTCCCCTAACCCTTCCCCCCAAAGGGTGGCAACGCACTTGCGATTCCTCTGGTGTTGTTGGTGTCCATGGACGGTGGTGATCACTTAACATCAGGTGACCCACCTGTTCGTTTGCCATCTAATATAAAAAAAAAAAAAAATTCGCGTCATGTCATGCTACGTAAGCATGACCGGCCGTATTGCGCTTACGCGGCTTACGTCAGACTAGCGACTCGTAGTATATTTTGATGCTCATCATACGTTTGATTGAATAATGACTTTATAAAAATGTATATAATTATTTTTCCGAATGCCTATAAAATGAAAACCACATTAATGTTCATAATTTCAATAAACAAATTCTGAAATTTAAATTTTGTCATTCACACTATATTTAACATAAAAATTCAAACGAGAATAGATTTATTTCATTGTTTTGAGTTTTCACTTCTATCGGCAGTCCTTATTACTGCCTCGACTTTTTTTATTAAACTGGTCTTTGTCCGTGGATTCGTTTGCGTTAAATTAGTTTTCATTTTTCTATCATTCGAGAAAACTATGTTTTTTCTGGATGAGGTGTACTACATGCCCTTTTTTGTATCTCTGACAATCTGTATGCAATATTTCATTACAACTGGTTCAGTAGTTAACACGTGAAAGTGTAACAAACAAACTCACATTTCTATTGATACTTTTATTAAGGAAAATGATGATTGGTCGAACGATACAAAAGTATATGTGACAAAGTATAGTATACTAAAATATATAAGTATAGAAAAGGATAATGAATTGATAAATACAAAAATTCTCGATACAAATAATAGTGGTTGTGTCCTTATGACCGCACGATAGATGTGAAAACTTTTTAACTTTTTGTAACATGCAGCACAAATTTTATAAAATTTATATTTTATGTTGATCATAATAAACTAAATTGATTGTATAAAAGATATATATCTATAACTATAGTAAAGCCTGAAAGCGTAGCAAACAAACTCAGATTCGTATCTATACATACAACAAGAATGTAAATGTACGGTGTCTGTACATTATAGATTTTTGTGAATATTGTTGCAGGAATAAGTAATAAAATACATTTCAATCATTTTCGGAAATGTCTGTCTGTAGTCCGGTGAAGCTGTTAAGACCTGACTAGGTCAATAGCGTAGTCAGTACGAAAAAAAAAACAGAAATGTCTGCCTGTTTGTTTGAACGCGCATCACTGCAAAAGTAATGCTTTCACGATAAAAAATCAAGCATATCATAAAGCACATCCTTGGGTAATATTTAGCTTTGGTTTCATTAAAATCGGTTCACTCTATCAAAAGTTATTGTAATTTTAATGACGACGCGACTTCAATAGGAAAAAGAAGTAGAATACATTCAGATTCCACGCGGACAGAGTCACGGGCACAGCTAGTTTATAACCTTTAGAACGAACTAGAAGAGACTTACATCGAGCCTTTAAAAACTTGTTATTATTACTATCTCAACACAGATAATATATTCTCTCTATTTATTTCATCTCTGAATAAATTAATTGGTACAATGAAGGGTAATAATTACAAACAAATAACAATAGCAAGCAAATTATAATAAACCCGGGTGGATTCACGTAGTTATATTTCCAAAAAAAAAAAATCGTTTGTACTTGACTTTCTGACCAAATTACTATTCGAAACTGGTTATTAGTGTCCATGGGATTTCGTTGTTTATACTCAGGTCTATCTTCAGGTTCACTCGCTGTTTTGGTTTCATAAAAATATCTTACTATATTATATATAACCTACTTAAAATTCTGAGTGCAATGAATGTAAAAAAAATAATGCATGCGAGTTATGTATGTAGATGTAGGAGATCTGATGCTTAACTCTACCAAAACGATTTGATATGCATCTCGAGTGTCGTATTTCGTACGCGTCTGTTCATTTATTATGATTTTTTTTTTGTATCGAAACGCGACACAGTGGCTGAACTGTAGCTGAATTAGCATTAGAACTGAATTGGAAGTGGAAGTTGGAATAACAGTATGTAAAAATGAACGCAATAATTTTATAGGTAAGAAAAGCACTAGAGTCAGTTTTATAAAATTTGTAGAAAAGTTTAAAAAAAAAGTATAACAAATAAATTGAGGCCAATAAGCCTTTCCTATATCTTTTATAATGAACTTACAAAATGTAAATAAACTACTTAAGGTTTTTGTTTATTTATGTAATTTTAGTTTTATTTTATCCATCTTAAGTTTATCTTTTAATAAATAAATAAAAATAATTTAAAGAAAAGTAAGATTATTAAGAATATACTAATACATATGTACATACATACATAAATCATTTCATTTTTATTGTTTATCATTATTGTAAGTCAGTAATAAGGTCTCGTTCTGTTGTTAGAGGATTTATTCGTACTTATGACCTAATTAATAAAAAGTGTGTGCGTACAAAGTACACATGTCAGAAGTGAAACTTCTTTGGCGAACTAATTTATAAGTCTTGTTTATATTTATACAAACAAGAAAAAAGAAAAAAAAGAATAAAACGTTTTTTTATTTATTAGGTCTGCGTTTACTGCAAATGACGTCACTTCCGTTGCATACCTGCGTGACGTTACATCTGTAAAAATTTTACCCTCATGCGCCTAAAGAAGTTTCACTTAATTAAAGAATTGTAGCTGATATTAAACACAGTAAGATTAAAAAACAATGGTGATTATAAAAAAATCAGCGAGTCAGTCTTACAATCACTACTGTTATACTGCTTTGTAAGCCTTTATATAGATTGACTGATTCCAAAATGTTAGAAAGTAAAAGAGAGTCACTGTGTCTGGTTATGTTGCAGTCGGACACGAATGTCACGTCCTACCATCTAGCGAGAAGATCAGATATAGAAATATTAGAGTTATTGTAGAGCTTCTCTAGAAGTTTCTTAAGTGTATACTAGGCCTTGTCTGTGACTTCGCTCCCATAAATATTGTTTTAAAATGTGTCACCGGATCTAAGTATTATGTGTTTTAATTGTGAGATGTTTTCAATATTTTAAATGAGATCTTTTTTACGTATTATGCGTTCTTTCCGAGCAGCGAATGAACGTGAACAGTCACGCACGAGTCGGTGACCGTGAATCGGATTTACTTGGCTCCGATCAATGAAGTTTACTGTCTTACAAGGATCGGATTGTTCGAATAATTACTTTTTTATTATTACGTATTATGATAAATTATTAGATACTTTCACTTCTATCGTGAGGTTATACGCACATACCCACTTTATTATTTCATCATTAGTACTTAGTTAATTCTGCAAAGCGTAAATAAATGTTACCTAAATAATAATCTAAAAAAAATTTTACGTGTTCGTAAAAATGTTTCCAAAATCATTTTGTCCGTCACTGAGATTTTTTATTTATATATTATATATAACAAGCTTCTGCCCGCGACTTCGTTTGCGTGGAGTAGCTACTTTAACTCGCAACTTCGTTTACGTAGAAATGAAAATATTTTTAAATAATACGTACGTAAACCCCTCTTTTGAAACATTATTCAGTGGTGCTGCGCTCCTATGATTGGTCTTAGCGTGATGATATATAGCCTTCCTCCATAAATGAGCTATCTAACACTGAAAATAATTCAAATCGGACCACTACTTTCTGAGATTAGCCCGTTCAAGCTAACATACTCTTCAGCTTTATAATATTGGTATAGATATATATAATTATCTTTTGCGCGCAATTTCGTTTGCCTTAATGTATGTTTGTCCTATCCTTTGAGACCAGTATTTTTTTCTAGTATCCTATATCATTTTCTATAGCCCTGATAACGTGTGTATAAAAATTTATGATCGGTTGAGTTGTGAAAGTGCAATAAATTGTAATATTAGTTAGGTTAGGTATTGTTAGTTAAAAGCGGTGCAGTGGTCGGTACACCATGGAGTTTTGTTTTTGCAATTGTTAGTTGCATTTTTTTCTAAATGTGCATGTAAATATTCATTTTAACTTTTCCTTAACCAGTTAGTTAACATTTTCCAAAACCTGGCTTAAATATTCATAAGTGATTTAAGGTTAAAGTGTAAACCGTAATTTGTAAATTAAATAAATACATATAATTATGGCATCGGTAAGTTATAATTATATTCAGATATAAAAACAGCGATTGCATAATGCCTTTACTGAACACGGTTCGCTACCTTCCTCTATGAGTCGATTCGAAAAGTAAACGTACGGTGTGAGAGAAGAGATTGTTACACATATATAAAGAAATATAAAAAGTTTAAATATAATTTGTTGAATAATTTCTCAAGATAATATCAAAGTAACAAACTACTTCGATATAATTATGACTTGTTTTATTCAATTCTAACTATTTCGGTTACTCTCTAAGGAATACAGAAATAACAGATAATAGTTAATAGTTCGAAAAACAAAGCGTTTCAAATAATTTCAAGTTTAGCAACTGAGTGAACACAAAAAATTAGTTTAAGATAAATATCATTTATTATTATAGCAGTATAATTAATTGTGTATTCATAAATATTCATACCATAACCTTGTTTGAAAAATTGTATTGGGGCAGTGTGCTGCTGTTACATGGAGCTTTGTGAACCGGCTATGAGGAAACTTTATTAGTTCACTAATGATCGATTCTATAAAACGCGTTACCGGCAACATTTCATCTTTCGTAGATAAAATTGATAGAAAATTGTTTAATGTCAATTATAAAGTCTGTTAATAAATTGTGTTGTAAATTACTTTTAAGAACTAATTCAACTAAAATTGTGTCTTGTACCTCTAAGAATTTAGATAAATATAGTATATAATATACAAATAGGTTAAAAAAAATTAACAATTCAATTTTATTATAAGTTACAATTTACACTACCTTTGTGTTTATTAAGATCTTTTCGAGATAAACTGCGGTTGTGTGTTGTGTTGTGTAATGTTACAGAGTTTAAGACATTGAATTTGATATTTTGTTATCGCTCTTATCTCTAGAATATCAGTAATATTAATTTGCATTTTATAACCTATTTATAGATGATGGTTATAGAGTAATTAACATCACGCTACGACTGTTAGGTGACGAGCAATTACTGTACAAAGTATACATTATACTATACGTTAAGCGGGAGCGAACGATTGTGTAAAATGGGGCCGGTTACAAGAATCGAAGATTACTGAGAAAGATCGAACTGTGAATGTATATTTCAGTGAGGTACATGTAGCTCTCGCTTTCCGTGATCTGTCACCTACACAATAGTAAGTAGTATTTTATACCGAGTTTTTTCAAGTTAACATAGCTGCATTGATACTAATACATAGTTTAAAAAAATAAAAGTTTGTGAAACAGTGTGCCTCATCTTGTAATTCTATATTCCTATTGTTTTATTTAAAATGCCATATTATTTTAATACCGCAGACCGCATTATAAACGTTATTTATATGAGGGCATTCTTAATTCATTTCGTTATTGTTCTAAAACGCCGGATGGCTAGCTGGTATTTTTATTATTCAAAAAATGTTTATATTATGAATAAATAATAACTTCAATTATGTTAAATTCTTTCTTTCACGCGTGTATAAGCGCTTTCGTTATACGCAATTGTTTCTAAGATTTAAGAGAGTGGAACTACGCTGTTAGATTTGATTTGGAAAAGTACTTAGTGATATATATAATATTTTGCGGTTTGCGGTACCGAGTGGTTCAACTCATCTGAAATAAAAAGGAGTAGGCTTTAATTAACTAATTTCACTTTTTATTATATACTTAGACAATATTTTATCGAGTTAGTTCGCGATTGAATTATCTTCCTCGCTAATTTGGTAACATCATGTACTGTGCTGTACTGAAAGTGCTTCAAAACATTTCGGTTTTCCTCTAACGCATACGAATACGTCCTTCATGTCCCAACACTTGTAGTTGTATGAAATTTATCTTTCCTCGTAAGTTGCCCATACCATGTGAACTTACAGACTACATTAAAAGACTGGTACGCTTTAAATAGGTACTAGAAACACTCATAAATTGACCATACGATATTTTGGGATCAGTAAGACTACTGACAGGTTTTTAGGAAATAGTATTAGGTTCTATAACAAAGTCTTAAAGCACGTTACTGATTTACCGGATAGTAAGTTCAAACACCATGTTAACTAGATTTTGATGTCAAAAGATTATCGCGTTTTCTTATTCATTTTTTTTTCTAAATAGTAAAAACTGTAGTGAGAATTTTACAAATATTTGTGATTCTAGACGTAAGTAGCGTAGTATTACGAATAGAGATTTATGAATAAAGGCTTTGACGCGTCGATGACATGAAAAAGCTATACCCCAAAAAAAATATTGGCAACATTCAATCTCCTTAGTATCCACTAAATAAAGAAGAATATAGAGAATCGGTTGAGAACGATAAGAAAAAAGGTACTGGACTGTTGTATCTACGCTTATTTATGTATAGATCGGATAGAAAGATAGCCTATACGAGCTGTGCCCGCGACTTTGTACGCGTTGTAACTTATGTAAAAAAACAGTGATTAATAAAGTCATCTGAATGTATTAAGTCCATTTACTTATCTACTTTCCTCTCGTACTTAAGTCGCGTCCTCATTAAAATTACTTAGATAGAGTGAACCTTTTTTTTTTCTTCGAAATGACTACGCTATTGACCAAGCAAGGTCTTAACAGTTTCACCGGACTACTAAGGCGAGCGCTTACGGCACTCAGCCGATTTTATTTTGACAACTAGCTCAAGGGTGCGCGGCACACCTCGGCTTTGGCTGTTGCCTGATACATGCAATTCGCGACCTATCTCAGCTAACCTAAGCTAAGCTAACTATTCATACATATATGAGTTGTTGAAACATATATGTGTACCAAGCATACATGCCTCAGCAACTCTCATATATATTTCGTATCGGATAATATTCTAAACTATTTCAGTTTGATAAGGGAAAAAATCAAACCCTTCCGCTTGCATGTGTAAGCGCGTATGCGTGCACGTGTGTGGAGGTGATATGTAGATAGAGTGAACCGATTTTAATGAAACAAAGACTAAATGTTACTGGAAGACATGCTGTAGATTTGAATAAAAGTGAACTACTTTAGCAGGGATACGTGTCCAAATAAACAGACAGACAGATAAAACGAATGATTGAAATGTATTTTATTACTTGTTCGTACAACAATTTTTTTCATAAAAATGTAAAAAGTACAAACGTTGGATTTACCTTCTTATTATATGTATAGATATGAATTTAAGTGTTTAAAAATAATATACTCTAGAAAGATATTTTAACATATAGACTAGACAAGCGCGATAGTGCAGTGAAGCGCGTGGACCGAGACACGAGGCAAGCAATAGTTTTTCTTTTCTACAAACGGAACTCTAAAAATTAAAAACACACACATATAAAAATATTTACTGCTTTTATCTATTCCAAATTTGGAATGTGATTATAACGGCACGTTTTATTTTAATATACTTCTAATATATTTTAATTATTTGAGAAATTCTTGTACATTAATATTAGCTCAGTCTGCGACTCTATACGCGTTTCCTATAATTTGTTTTTCGATTTGTTTGTCGCAATTACTATTTGTTGTAATAAATCGTTGAGTTATACATTATTTTAAATAAATACATTGTTTTTCTGCCGATCTTTACATAAAATATATTGTTAGGGTAATAAACAGTGCAGACGAAGCAGTGGGTATTAACTAGTAGTAAAATAAAAGAATAACGTATCATTTTTACGGTCACTGGACAACTCCCGTGGCGTTTTATCAACGATATATCTATTACGTATTTGTTTATGAAATTTAGATAAATGTTTACGAGCCTCAGAAACCATGGGAATGGATAACTCGCTCTATTGAATGAACTGTTTTAAATATGACATTTCAGTTATAACGCACTGACGTCTTATTAGCCGCTGCACGGAGCGTTTATTTTACCGCTTTCATTTTTTAAAGTTATTGTTTATATATTAAACCCCATAGCGGAGTTTTTTGGCGGGATCTTGGTCTGTCATGTAGTGGATTTTATTTTTTATTCATATTCTTGTGTTACTTGACTCTATATTGTGTAAAATTGGTGGTGTTTTATGTAATGTAGTTTTATTTATTGTGCAGATTCTGAGATGCTGAATTAGTAAGACCTAGAAAGAACAATTAATATTGTCTTTATATATAAATTTCTTCTGTACGTGTGAATGTCACTGAACTCCTCCTAAACGGTTGGACCGATTTTGATGAAATCTTGTGTGCGTGTTCCAGTGGATCCAAGACTGGTTTAGATTCACGATTGGACCCTGTAGGTGGCGCTGTGGTTGAATTCTAGATTTTTTTTATTATCAAGGCCAACGTCCGCACGGCCCGCTAAATTGAAAAAGGTGAGTTTTATGTGAGCATAATTTGCACAATTTTTATAAAAGTTTTTCACCCGTGTTCTAATAATAAAACAAAAAATCAGTACGTGTATCAGTGTGTACATGCGGAGGAAGTGAAACTTCTTTGGTATATATGTATTAAATTATATAATTATATATATATATA
>MU159018.1:245341-280342 GCA_015888305.1 Antheraea pernyi
TATATATATATATATACTACTACTACTAATCTAGACAAACACATACACATAAATACTTTGTTTTTATATTTTATCAATATAAATAATATACTTTTGTTTCAATTCCTCGTTTATTTTCAAAATGGAGCCTACCCTTCTTTAATTTAAATAGGTAGTGTGATCAAATAATAAAGCGTGCGTTTAACGCAAATGCGAAACAGTAATAATTAAACCTTATAAATTCGTACGGTTACTTACTATCGTCATGCGAGTTTATTGTATATTCGATTTTATTAATAGGGAATAGAATACATTTTATCTTGTGTTGAATATTGTTTTATTATGTAGGGAGCAATTTATCATTGCATAATATAGTGTGTAATAATAATGTGGTTGATAACTTTAAAGTTTGTGGAGTTGTTTTGTGGTTGTGAAATAAAGGTGTGTTTAGTACCTTACATATTCAATGCATTTAATTTAAACTACTGATGTATCTGTATTTAATAAATATTCACTTTTCAAATCGGTTTCGTAAATATAGAATCAACATATATTAAAATAATTTAAACAGTATCGGATTATTGACGCAGTTAATTTATTATCACACAGATTATTTGGTAATGTTTTTAATATCCGATTGAGATCTTAATTACATTAAACTTTAACCCCTCTGTTGTTTTTTTAAGACCCAGATCTCAAAATGGCGGATCATGTTTTTAAATATATTTTTTGTAAAATTCTAATTTTGTATTTCATGATATTGTTCGAGTTTTTCAAATTTTAGAAATAAATACTTTTTTTTAAGTTATGCTGCTACCAACAGTCTGTTAACAAATGCATCATAAAGTCTACATTCGTTTCTATGGAGCTTAGACCATTACCGTGTTAGTACAAAAAAGTTAAATACGTATTAAATACTTGGTTTAAAAAAGTTATCTAATAAATGCACCGCACTCGCCCGAGGCAAGTTCGGTATCCTTTTTCACAAGTGTAACCTAACGTAACCAAAGCGAGACAGACAGACAGCGTCCTTGTTCTGGAACACACAGATTAATATATAAACGCACTCGTCGTCTAAAATTCGCGCGGTTTTATTTTATGTAAAAGATGCGGTACGGTGCGCATATAAGTGGCGTAAATAATGGTGCAGTATCGAGTTGTTCGTTACGAAATAAATTCACGCACGCGATAGGGTTCACAGGTGCTGACCTAACAAAAAAGGGGCGAAATGTACAAAAATAGCAAGGGATATTCTTAAAAATTCTATTTGTTTTAGGTTAAATTGAAAATTGTTTAATGTTTACTAGATTCCAACGGCCCAATTTCAAGGGTTCCTTAATTAGTGTACTGCTTATTACAGTACTTTGCAATCGGGTACTAACTTGGTCGGAATTTGAGTGTCATAAGTATTTCACTGTTGGTTGCAATATTATCAACATTTTTAAAACTACAAAATGTAGCTTCTTCTGTGACTGGGGTAGTCCCAATAGAATATGATATTTAGAAAAGCCCATTATAGAAAAACAAGGAGGAATGATACAAATACAAACACGGTACAAACACACAATATAATGGTGGTAGAGCCACGCTCAAGCTATTACTGGTTTCAGCATGAATGGGTCGGCTCGTCCGGGGTATTACCGCCCTCTCATAGAAAACCGACGTGAAGTAACAGTGCTTGCATTGTTGCGTTTCGTTCGGTCAGTGAGAGCGCCGGAGGCCCACCTCCCCTCCCCTCTCCTCTCTCCTCTCCCTCTCCTAACCCTTCCCCCCAAAGGGTGGCAACGCACTTGCAACTCCTCTGGTGTTGTTAGTGTCCATGGACGGTGGTGATCACTTAACAGCAGGTGACCCACCTGTTCGTTTGCCACCTATAACATAAAAAAAACGCTAAATAAGCAAACAACTTTCTATACTTTCTAAGATCTTCTTAAAAAAGACAAAGGCCCATTGAAATCGGATAGTGTAATGAGTATTTCAGCTTTTAAGAAACACTCCCAATGTAAACTTAATAAAACATAAATTTATTCTTATACATAAGTGGTTTTTTAAATGAAACAAAATTATATGTACAAAACTAGGAAAGCGCATATAAAAATTCTACTGGAATTAACGAAATAGTGAATACTAAAATATCACTTTTCCGTCAATCCAAAGATTATTGATAAATCGAAACCGCCGATCCAACTGCAATAACTCCTTGGGATACATCTAAAATCTAACTCAAGCAGACCGTATCATCATAAAGTATTTAAACAAAAAAAAGGAATCTTGTTCACATTTTTCGAGCCCTTAAACGTTGGATAATACGGTATAAAATCGCTTGATAAATATTTATTGGATGGTAAATATGATATTGTCTCGTATGATTTTTCCTGTCGGAAGCTCGCGTGACGTCACGGCCGGTGCGCACGCGTCGGCGGATTATCGCAAAACTTCTTGTGATCACGCAACTTGTAATTGTTTCTTTTTTTTTCAAATACCGCATAAGATATTTGTGTGTTCTCGGCTGAAATCTCATCCCTTTTTTATCTGACCGTTATGTCTATTAGATAGTTTATTAAAATTCATAAAGAACTTTAAACTTCTTTAAACTGATAACTTTATGCGTTTATTGTTATATATGTTGGCCATAATCTAACGTAATACCGCATAGCAACGATGCGCTCGATATGCTATGTAATTATAATACTCTGAACGATAGAACTCGTTCCCAAGTACAGCTGTTGGATACGATAGGCGTTCGGCGGTAGCTTTTCAATCTGAAGGTAATGTGGCTGATAAGACGAACATTCGGTAAATGTCACTCTATAAAATAATGATGACACTATGAAATGATAAAAATAATACTTGGAATATATATTTATTTGGCTGACGTTTTATGATTCGTACCGACATTGAATAGCTTTTTTATATTCTTGGCTACAAGGCTGTTTACCGTTTTCTTTTTCCTAGTGCTAACTAGCAGTTTCTAGCTTAGTAATTTTTAAGCATTCTCGCGGAACACGTTTATCGATTGTTTAACTCGTTTGCCCCTACACAACAGTGTTCATGCAAGCAATAATATCTAATACTTGCTGATACCCGCGGATTCCTCTGAGTTGTTTGTTGTTGTACTGAGGAAAAAACATAAAAAAAAAATACTTTTCTTACAAAATTTCTTGGAGAACAATTTTATCTATTTACTCCCCCTCTCCTGTGTATGCAAACCACACCGTTTACTCACTTCTCCGCGGTGAGAAAACAAACATCGCTGAATACGAAATAACTATATGAATCGTATTTTCTTAAAACTTCATCATCGTCTTCTTACCATGGCCTAAGTAGGGTCGGCACAACATGTTTTCCTTTTCCATTCTCGCCTATCAGATTTCATCTCAGTATTCACACCATTTACACACATACCATTTTTCACACAATCCATCCATATCTTTTGCGGTGTTCCTTTACTCCTATATCCATTATACTCAAAACTTTTCCAGCTATATGGTTTTCATCTCTCCTCGTGACATGCCCATACCATGTTAACATATTACTCCTCAACTTCTTTGTCATTGGTGCTATATTGGTGATATACTCATTCTTAATCTCATCCATTCAAGTTACACCACACATGCACCTTAAGATTCCTACCTCTGTAACATATAGTATCCTCTCGTCCGTATCTTTCGTAGTCCAGCACTCAGATGCATACAACATGAATGTATAATAACTTTATATAATATGAAGATATCGTTATTTTTTTTTTTAGAATAAGGCCTAGTTTCTATGTAATATACTAAAATAAAGATCGATAGTTTTTTTCTATCTAGTCAAAGGGAGTCAAAATGAGGTGAAGATAAAATGCTGTCCTGAGCAATTTCGTCAAATCTACATTATAATTCTAATGAAAAGATATAGGTATGAATACTGGGTCATCACGCCGCCTCCGAATGCCGAGTAGTACAAACATAACATTTAAAATCGTTTAATCATCTTGTTTATGTTTATAATTTGATTATAAAATTGTAATAGCCGTATCAATTAAATATTATGTTGCCGTTATCAATTATTGTATAATACATTATGAGTACAACCGGATTTCACGTGATTATACGTTTCGAAGAGAAAGATTGCAATTCTTTGGTGTTATTTAGCATGTAGCTTTTGCCGGCGACTTTGCACGCATCGATCCTTCGGAAACGTATATATTTTTGAGAGTTTTTAAGGCTCTTCAGAAACATTATATGGAAATGATTGAACATTTTTTTTTTATAGTAGCACGACAAAATGACTGCACTGTGCCTGATGGTAAGCGCAGTACAATCCAAAAACAATGGCGACCACCGAGTGACCCACTATCCATCGCCGGTCGCCGCTGTCATGCCGGCCTGCGAGAAGCTGGATATGCACAGGCTGATCCCGAAACGCGACCCGTAAAACCGAATCACTATGACAGGCTTTTTCGCCATATACGTGGTGATTGCAACCCATTCACCCTACCACCCCGCTTTCGCCATTGCCTCGTTCATTATACAGCAGGGAGCACCACGTGCAGGTGAGGTTGGCTTGGATCTCTCAAGTCTTAGATGTTATTTGACACCCCTTACACCCCTAAAACATAGAGTTTATGGGACGACAAATAATGAAGCAGGTGATTGGAGATTTACTATTTTTGGACTGTGTTTACACTGAACAAGGATTATTCGTAGAGAAATGAAAATATAAGTTAACGTTTCGTAGTGTTATCTATTCCGCGGTCATCGGTACTTTGGTTCATTCATTATTATGAACGTGGTCGTGGGCCATTGTTTTGCGTTCACACAGTACGAGACGCAAACGATCGTGTGTCACAATACTTATGTGTAAATCTTTTAAGCGTCTCTTAAGAAAACTATGCTATATTTGGATGCCAAAAAAACATACAAATAATATGTTAATTAGGTAACTATGTGGTGTTATTAAAATTACTCATATCTTACCGAATTCGGTAGTGTTTGACTTTTCTCGTTTGTTGTAAATTGTATATTGAAGTGAAACTTCTTACATGGGACCGTTGAAATTTTGTTCGGCAACCTTTTCGGGTGACGAAAAGAGGTGGGGGTAAACACTGTGTCGGGTAAAGTGTTGAAAACACCGGTTCTCGTTCGATCATCAAAAATAAGTAACGTCAAGCGCGGTCAGTATTTGGATGGGTCGCCTGAGAATACCGCGTGACGTAGCTTTTTGTTGTATTTTTTCATTAAGATGTTTCCTTCCGAAGTTTGATTTCTATCGTGTGACTTTTAAACATATCACATAATCTCACCTGATGTTCAATGAGGATATAATCTAAGACAGTATATACTAAACCTAGTGAGGACTGGCTCTTAAATGCAAATGGGACTCACCTATAGATACTTAGAGGCAATTTTCCATTACGTCCTTGGTGGAACAAACGAATCAGTATGTGATGATGGATTATAGTACTCGACACGTCTATTTAAAAAAAATCTTATTATCGAGGTAATATTATGGTGAACATAATTCTCTTTCTAATGTTCTTCAGGTTGAGGTGAGTGCAGTAGTCGAGTTGTTCATGTAAATGGCCCCGCGAGTACAGCTAGTTGTATATAATTGGAATAAAGTACTAGTGGATTATAGTAAAATGATTTTAAAATTTGTATTTGTACAAAGAAACGATTCTTCTTACATACCGTTATCTATAGTGTGATCAGCGATGCGGTACCGCGCTGTTATTTCATGAGCGTTTGATATCTTGTCCGAGTGGTCGCCATTTTTCACTTTTATCATAATATCTAGACACGTCTGGTCTAGACCATGTTTCGATTCGCACGAACACTTGTCAATGAATATATTCGCTATTGCCTTATGTATTTAATTCAGTTAAATGGCTCTTTAAATATTTATCTCTAATAATTTTCTACTGCCTTAATCTCTGGACTGTCCAAAACCATAAGAGTATAAGCTCTACAAACAACCTATGATGCATCTCGCAACAGACTATTGTCAGCGTGAGTTGAAAATAAAAAATTGTATTTAATAAAAATAACAAATTATGTAATGTAAAATTATAATAAAAAAAAAATAGCAAGATATTTAAAATCATGATTCGCCACTTTGAGATTTGGGACTTTAAAATCAGCCGAGAGGTTAACGCTACTCCAAACTTGCCTATTCCACTGCTGGCATGCTAAGAGCCGAATCGCAACACTAACAATCTAAGTCTTAGGTTCCTCACAGTCTTACTGTCATATACATCAGGGCTGTTAAATGCGTTATCCAGCATTGTTCTATGCATTCCGGAGCCGATAACTTAACAGTGAACCTTTGATGCAGCAGTCCATAAGCGAAACGTTCGGGCCTCGCTCGCTACTGTCTTTTTTGTAATACATTATTTTGTAAGAATTTATTATTTAGAATATTAGTTAGATTAGTTCGATGTCCGCAGGTTCGAACCCTTGCACGTACCAAGGATTTTTTCTGCATTCATGTACATTTATTAATTTAAATTGGTAACACTATCGGCTGACGGTGAAGGAAAACATCCGTAAGAAAACTTAACCATAGGAATGTTCTTGTAGTACTCTATAGTTTTTAAAACGTAGAACTGTGGATTTCTCTGAGTTTTAAATTAGATAGCGGGCTGGCGTGGTCCCGTGGGACCCTTATATTTTTATATTATAGTATTTGCAGTAGTATTTCAATTATAAATTCCATGTATAATGCGATTATTAAGGAGTAGACCACGCGCCTGATCCGCGCGGAGTTTTACCTCTTTGACACAGGCATTCACAGTTTGGGCCACTCGGTAATACTCAGTTCTCGCCAAGCGGCGAAACCTGTGTAACGTTTGTGAATCTAGATCCTTAGTGCCCAAAGTGGTCCAGGTGGACCACCAGGGGTCTACGTTGGCGTGAAAACAAAAATAGGGGTTCACAATTCGTAAGACGGGGTCCACGACAATTTATCTGCTTTCGATAGTGAAGCACTAAAATATTGACTTGGGTTCACCTATAAATGTAGGCATATAATATTAAGGCATTAATATAAGAAGTTCAGCGACTGTTACTTGAAATAGCGCTGCATGGGGTCCAGCGGAACCAGCTAAATTTTGAGAGTGGTCTGGGAACCTCTGATCTAGATAATATTTTGAAAAGTCTACCAGCGAAAATCTCGTTGTAATCGGTTAAGCTATTTAGGAGATTAGCCTTGGTACAGAGGTCATTTTATTCATTTGTATACATTTATTTTGTTGTAATGTCAATTTGTATAAGTTCAAAGTTGTTTATTACATCAATAAGCATCGGTGACACGATAGTGGGCAACCTAACCTTTCGAGTAGGTGAACGTATATAGTTTTAAGAGTTGACGAGCCAACGTTATCGCGTCCGGGTCAGTCGGCCCGTTATCATCAGCTTCAAGAACTATGCACATACCTAACTGACGAAACGTTGTCTGTACAGCAACTGGAGGCGTGCGCAGCCGGAACGGTGTAGGCAGAGACTGTTCTCTAGCTGGAATATCATTTTTATGTATCAAATGATTATATTTTTATCTTACTTATAATGAGTAAATACATACATACATATACTAGATGCCCGGCTTTGTTTAGGTGAGTCATTATTGTTTAAACGATTTTGGTGCTTTAATATTTTCAGCTTATCAAACTCATAGAAGTTACTTAAGAAATTACACACAAACATATTTTTTACACATAATTATAAATATATAGATATATTTAAGACGTATCATTCCGTTATATATTATTTTGATATATCTTGTAAGTTTTAGGCAGCGTTATGAATATAAACGCCCGATGAGTGCTTCTTACGACTTCATTAGAAAATATCGATTTTTTTCTACTAGATATATATAAAAATATACTTGTATTATGCACGTAAATCTTTTGGAAGAAATTGCTTAAATAACAGTGAAAACCGTATTACAATCGGTTACGTAGTTTAGAAAATCTAACGGAACTCATAGACAGACGCGAACAACACTTTGATTTATATTTTTTTAAATATTATATTATAGTAATAAAATGGGATTTTTGTATATCTGAGAACTATAAAGTCGAACAGCATTAGAGATTACGATGAAAATTGGCATACCGAAGTGTTTTTCCACGCTGAAGGCTATAACTCAATACGAATAAAAAAAAATACTATTCTTCATTATATATTTTCTTTATCCGCTTATGCGGTTTCAATATTTTGGTTAAAACGAAACTATCCTAATAATACAATTTTCGATATGTCAAGGGAAATAATTACATATTTATTGCATGACTACAAAATAGTTTACAAAAAAAAAAAAGAAAAAAAAACGGGCTAAAATTACCGTCGCAAATATATCAATTGACCGATTCGATTCCATAGAGTAGGTACCGGCATAGAGTGAGGCGGCACTGTATAGAGACATAACACTTACAATAGAACTAACCACACAATATTATTGTCATCATTCATTTGTCACAAACTCCTGACAGAGCGTGTATGTCACACTTGTAATGGATACACAGTAAGGCACACACACGGCACTGTCAGAATACTTAATTCATTCGATAAAATGTTTTGTTTAATTAATAAACGATTAATTAAATAGTAGGACCTTGTTAAATGAACATGGAGGTGTGAAAAATATCGATTTATAAATAAAAAGTCTTTATACAAAATTAATATTTTAAAAATTAGTTCGTTTTAAAACGATACATGCAATGTGTATATTGTCGGCAATATTATTAAAATCGCTACAGTTGTTTGTATTCTCTTCGAGTTGTAGAGGTTATTATTTTAAAATTGTATAGTTACCGAGAGAAAATTTGCAAAGAAATAAATAGCTTCTACGAAAATATTATTTCATTCAGTCGAGATCAGATTTAAAGTGATTAAATTAGAACTGGGACGAGGTAGATAATTCATTTCTGCTTGTAAAGTTTTCGAATATCGAGGTTCGACTTACCAATGTTTTACTGTACATTTACTTTTAACCGTATACAAAGAAAATACGTTATATTTTTAGAGAACTATCCTCTGAAAACGGAAACTGTTACAAAACATATGTGACTTTTGCGTGGATTTTGTAGTTATTTACGCACATAAATGTTGATAAATGCCTAAGTGTTTAAGTTCGGTTCGTACAAATAACTTGAAATATATATAATAATTATGTCTACCTTGTTCACAATTGAAATTAATTATTCATTAAGGACTCAATTTATGCTAATGAATCATTAGCGATTCATTATTATAGTAGTATTTCAAAACGATCAACGATGCTGTCTTACCAAAATTTTCCTCTTTGACGAAAGCTTAGCCTCTTTGTGAGATTTGAACTAATGAGGTATAATCCCTTCCCCGCTTGAGGAATCAATATAGGCGACGTACTGTTCATTTGTTGCATAGTGTACCCGCCACCCTTGGTACACAGGCACGCAAGGGCTTGACTTACGTACGTTGTTGAAAAAAATCCCGTTTCCGCATCACCATCTGCTGTTTGTGGGTCAAAAACGTATTTGTAAACATCGTCATTGTGGGCTTTTCATTGCGCATACGATTTTTTTTTTCATTGTCGTCTGTTGCCTACTGGTATTAGAGAAGCAGTGTTGTTATTTTAATTTTTGTAAATTTGTTTATTCCACTCTCGGTGTAGTTTTCGTTAACATAACTTACGTATTAATTTTATTATTAAAATCTCATATTCATTTAATTCATCAAAATCATTTAAATTAAAGTTTAACAAGGTTTGTTATAGGCAATTGATATATGTTTATTTAATTTTTTGAATTTATTGTACAAGTACAAGTGATTTAAATTATTATCAAAACATTTTTAGAACTGTATGTTAATCTTAAGTATTCATACAAGTTATTACTTATTAACAAAATTATAGTAATTATTTTGAACCTCGTAAACGTTTTGATAAAGAAACTCATCGTTATGAAAACATGTTATAGCTTTAGGGTACAATAGTTTAAGTTTAAATCTGCCGTCGTTTACTTAACTGGGTGTTCCGGCAGCTGCGCTTGAAAATCAATACCCGCTTTATGCTTAACATGTTACCTTTGATTACATCTTCGTTTAATATTAGATTAGATAGTGATCAAAAGCTAATGAACACGGCGAAATGCAAAATGTTAAACATTAATTCTCGTGATACAATAATTTACATTATACGTATTTGGGTACTCCTGGGTTAGGAAGTAACTTACTATGCGTTGATATTAATCATATTACTCCAATAGTTATATTATTAGCTAGCTCTTTCTCGTGACTTCGTTTTTATAAAAATGTTCTTGTTGTTTGATAAGAACTGCTCATTTTTTGGGCTTTTATTGTGATGTTATCTTCTTATTAATAATTTTGTTCTTACTATCTTCTACATCTTATCTTTGTTAAGTTACTTTTGCTGAACATTATCGTTACTGCTTTTCCCCCATTAAAAAGTTTAATGATATCTATTGTATATACTCTGAGACGTCCTCTGTCTTATTAAAATTGTTACAGCTGTTTCTAATATTACCCTTAGGACAAACATTAGGCACTTCAATCTCATTTATTATACCTATTTCTATTAAAACAAATCAAAAATACTTATATAGAGTTTATGCCTTTATAAGGGAACATCAAAACTACTACCGGTTCGGACTACAACATACTCATCGAGAAGAATCGGTAAGAAACTCGATCGGGTACATCTTTTTAACATATATAATTCCAATACATTATACGCTACAATCGTTTTTAGTGGATGCAAAAAGAAGATTCGGTTTCATTAAATACACTTTGTCAGACATATTTGTAGATAATAAGACGCAGTTAAAATAAACATAATGTTAATAGTAATTACGCAAACGGGTTACATAATATAAAACTCAATCGGAATGAGAGGTTAAGAGAAGAAAAAAAAAATCGGGATCTGCGCACCAAACTGGGGTCAATTCACATGCGAAACGTCCACGCGGTTCACTGATAAAAACAAAGATAAACGAAGCAGATAACAATGCACCATTGTTACAAGTGTACAGAGGTTGAAGTTTATCGTCTTGTAACTAACATAGATGACGAGCGGCTTCGTGCTAACTAGTTTGTTGATAAGTCATTACCATCATAATTTTAATGGGTCGGCTCGTCCGGGGTACTACCACCCTCTCATAGAAAACCGACGCGAAGTAACAGTGCTTGCATTGTTGCCTTTTGTTCGGTCAGTGAGAGCGCCGGAGGCCCACCTCTCCTACCCCCTCCTCTCTCCGCTCCCTCTCCCTCCCTTAACCCTTCCCCCCAAAGGGTGGCAACGCACTTGCGACTCCTCTGGTGTTGTTAGTGTCCATGGACGGTGGTGATCACTTAACATCAGGTGACCCACCTGTTCGTTTGCCAACTATGACATAAAAAAAAATCATTCGGATTCCGTGCATATTAATAGCTATATTGATAGATACATATTAATAGCTATCAATCAAGCAAATACCAGAGACATCAGTTTTTGTTATATGTTACATTTTTGAGGTGGAAACTTCATCAAGCGTGTTAAAAAGTATTTGGGAGGAGATAAGTTTATAATTTCTCGGCATGACATGCTAGTAAGCGTGAACGTATTGCGGCTTTCAGACTAGCGACACGTAGTTTCCATCTAATATCGATGTTTTGTATTGAGGTTGTGCGGCCCATTATATGTTTGATGAATTAAAAAACTGTATAAAAAGTATATAATTATTATTCTGAGTGCCAATAGATGTTAAAAAAAGCCTAATGATAATAATTTCAATTTACAAATTATGAAATTTAAATAATTAACACTATAATTAAATTAAAAATTCAAAAGAGAACACAGTATAATTTCTATGTTTTGAGTTTTCACTTCATACGTATATATTTCATAGCATATATTATGCTTATGATATATTGTGACTGCCTCAACTTCTTTTATTATTAACATAATTTCGATGATTTGTAAAAAAAAACGCAGTTTAAAAGACACCGCAATGTTAACCACAGCGCGTATGTGAATCTAGCAAAATAATACCGAGTTATCGCATCGCAGGACATGAATGCGATCCAGACAATTGGGTGAAAAATCAATCTTCTATAAAACCTTGTCGCTTTCGAAATAAGCTTGAATTTTGTTTGTAGTTTTGCGTTGCCTTTTTTTAGGCAATCCTCGAGTCACTGCATCAAAGGGTGAAAACCTCTTGACTGCTTGTAGCTAAATAAAATTATTATATTCAATTAAATGCTGTAGTGGTTTTAATGGAATCACGAAATTACGGTATTGTATTGGATGAGCGTTTTGTTGTTGAAGTGTATTTTTATTGTTTTTTTTTATTGAACAACAACATACATTGTTTTGGATATTCAATCCATTATTGGGTATAATTTGTTCTCTTTCTCTAATGCATTACTTTTTTTTTTTATCTTGCATTATTTATTATGTAAGCATAAATAAGTATTAATAATAATGTATATATAGTAAAAGTATGCATCAATAGTAATGCCCATTTTACTACTACTTTGTGTTTCCGTAAGTGATATATTATCATCACTTACTAGTCACTGTTTTGAATATTGTTGACCTTATCAAAATATACAAATTAATTTTTTTCACGCCCATATCAAAATTTCTCCACCCCAAGGGATCGTAGTAGATTGAGAATTAATAATATTTGATAAATTATTCAATTAAACAAATGAGATAAAAATTAATTTCTATAAAGGGTAAGAACCACATGTTAAATGAATGGCAATATTATCGTCATTTAGGCACGTTTAAACGGCATCGGATTTTTTTTCTTAAATGTTTTTAGGTTATAAA
The DNA here is from genome assembly GCA_015888305.1 of Antheraea pernyi. Taxonomy (NCBI): domain Eukaryota; kingdom Metazoa; phylum Arthropoda; class Insecta; order Lepidoptera; family Saturniidae; genus Antheraea; species Antheraea pernyi. Next base: position 258,116 of record MU159018.1, read on the forward strand.
CAAACAATTTGAACAATACCCAAGTCAACTCGGTAAATAATGGATACCCTAATATACATGTATAATTTTAGTACTCCGGTGAAGCTGTTAAGACCCCTGCTAGGTCAATAGCGTAGTCAATTCGAAAAAAAAAATGTATAATTCGTAAATTTTTTCAAGGTTGTTCTGCAACAATATTAATCTTCTAAAAATATGTAAGTTACGATAATATTAAGAAAAGTGCTGGCAAAACGAATACAACCGACTACACTCGATTGAATGCCTTTTTCACTCATCACCGAGTTCGTTGAAGCTGTCAAAACCATTCCAACCAACAAACTTAGTTCCAACAAAGCCGACAATAAAATAAGATAAAGAAGCGCATAGACGGACGCCACAATTTCCCTTTATTATGATTAATATCTGATTTAAATAACCATAAAAATGTTAATGTCGCTAGCAGATAAAAGCACATAAAATAATTTTGTGCTTAAAAGTGGTTATTCAGCTCTACGATATACTTGCGTGTATGCGAGCGAAACATTAGTTTTGTGTATTGGAATCCAAGACCCGTGTAACTATAATAATATTAAGTAAAAATAAGACATATTAGGTAATTGTGGTCATGCTACAAAGGTAAATCGTTCTACGAATATGTTTACCGCTTTATTTAACGGAACTCTATTACCTAAACTACATTTTGGTGTCCATGGATTATTATTATTGACACTTTTTTTTTTTTTTTTTCGATCTGACTACGCTATTGACCAAGCAAGGTCTTAACAGCTTCACCGGACTACTAAGGCGAGCGCTTAAGGCACTCAGCCGATTTTATTTTGACAACTAGCTCAAGGGTGCGCGGCACACCTCGGCTTTGGCTGTTGCCTGATACATGCAATTCGCGACCTATGTGAGCTAACCTAAGGTAAAATAACTATTCATACATATATGAGTTGTTGAAACATATATGTGTACCAAGCATACATACCTCAACAACCCTTATATATATTTCGTATCGGATAATATTCTAAACTATTTCAGTTTGATAAGGGAAAAAATAAAACCCTTCCGCTTAGCGTGTATGCGTGCACGTGTGTGGAGGTGATATGTGTAATGTTGTCGCAGTGATGTAAGATTTTGTGTCACTCTATCGCGCGAGCAGGGTACTCAAGGGCTCCAAGGGACCTAGGCTTGAGCTGCTGCCGAGGGGGGCCTAGTCTGGTTATTTTTGACACACCTTTACTTTTATATCTCATACTAGCTCGAGCCTCTGACTTCGTTCTCATGATATTATATTATATTATATCTGGATAAATTGTGAGCTTTATTTATTAATTTTTATTAAGGAATTAATGATCCTCAAAACCTCTTTAGTGCTTTTCTTTTACTTCTATTAAATTCTATAACTACTATTTATCCCTATAAAATTGCGTAATTATATCTAGCCTATGTAATACTTTGATAAGGCGTCGATCTGCAAGTAAAATTTCTGTCAAAATCAATTCAGCGGTTTTAAAACTTGAGCAAATAACAGTAATTCCGATTTTACTTATATGTGTAGATTTAGAGGGAAGATATGTCTATAAGTTTTTTGAACTGTCGTTTGTAATCATTTAATCATAGAGTAAGATACAGACGCGTTATTTCAACTTATTTCGGCTTTAGAACCTTTTATAGAAATATGATGTTTTGAACACACACAGACGTCGCCAGATCATCACATTAGCCTCCAATAGAAATTACTTGTTATTGTAATTATAGATAAAATTGTTTACTTAAAAAAAATACTGTTAAATTAATTGTCAGCCTTGGATAATAGAATGCTGTATTTTTTAAAAGGCACTTAGTTCTTAGGTCTAGCGCATGTTTATAAGAGAAAGAAGCATCGCGTCGGCTCGAACGGTGTCATTGACACAAACCAAGAACGGTATAAAATAATTCGAAAAACAAAGCGTAAAGCTACAACACCTATTCCCATAGTGTATGCATTTCCTATTTCGCGTGAGAATAATCGCCCAAAACGGTATCACGCTGGTGGCCATTGTGAAAACGAAGTCTCGCGGGACCATTGTTAGCCCCGGGGTTCCGCCGGGTGTTTATTTGCAAACAGAGCGCTCGCCCCCCCGCTGCGAGTTCCCCTCACCGGCGCGACATATCGCAATTTGTTACCGATTTTCGTAACTGGATACCCGGACGTTTAGTATACGGGATGGTTTCTAACTTTCTTGTTACGAGCTCGGGTTTCCACTTTATCTATAAGAATAAAAGTCTGAATAAATTATTTTTATATATACATAGTTTTGTTCCACGTCCAGTTGTTTCAACAGTTATTGGGTTAGATCAGTGGTCGAAACTTCTCACTGACCGAACGAAACGCAACAATGCAAGCACTGTTACTTCACGTCGGTTTTCTATAAGAGGGTGGTAGTACCCCGGGCGAGCTGACCCATTCATGCAGAAACCAGTAGTAGGCTTCAGCGTGGCTCTACCACATACCAAATGTATATGAATACGATTTTATTTCTATTTCTCTTATATGCATTAAAAGACGCATGAACTAAGACCGTTGTCCAAGTCGTAATCTACATTCCTTCACTAATGTCAAATCTCTTAGTCGTCAACGCATTCGTTCGAAGCCTGTCTATATATGAGTAATAAAACAAATAAAGTTTCTTGGTAAACGTAACATCTTTGAATTATACCGCTTTTAGCGGGTCACTATTGATTTATAACTTATCTGTTATCAGAAACCTGAACCCATTAGGTATTAAAAAAAACTTGAAATGGACCTTACATTAAATTAAAAAGACGATCTGACATAAAACTTGTTTTATCAAAGACACGGTAATAAATGTGAAACGGTAGGCGGTTTATAAGCAAATAAAAAATACATTTAGATAAATATTAATAGATATTGTAAAATTCGGTTTGGAACTCTTATTCTCGGTCGTGCGACATTTGTCGGAGACCGCGTCGCTCGACTTTGCTGGTGAGAATTTCTCTTTTCTAAATATTCCGTGTTAGTTGAGATTTCTTTGTTTAATTAGGTTTAAAATATATCGTATGTTGTAAAGTATTATTAGTTATATTGGTATAGCATATGCTGAGTTATTATAATTTGTGTAGTGCTATATATTGCATAATATAATAATCATTTATTGAATATATATTATTATATCGATTATAATGTTTCTAGTACGCTAACCAGTCTATTTATTATAATTAATACAGAGAAATTTACAAATTTTGCAGCTGGTATTTTTATATAAAAAAATATGTAACAATCTTAGTGATTAAAAGTTTAATTTTCTCTATTTATATCGTTTAATATTTCCAAAAACCTAATTAATATACATAACATGGTTTATTCGTACTCATTTAACTGGTATAAATTATTTAATTTTTGTAATAAATTCAATAATTAAAAGAAAATTAGGCTGCCAAAATGTCTGTTGACTCGTGCTTCATAGGGTATACATCCGTTTGTATGAAGCTTAAACTATCACGATTCTAGGGACTCGAGGCATTAAATATATAAAAATATTACAATAAATGTATTTAACTAAAAATCACAAAGAATGAGCTAATGAAGTCAGCAAAAATTATCTACACTAATATTATAAAGAAGTAGAGTTTGTGACGTTGTAAGGGGTAATCTCAGGAACTACTGGTCCGATTTGGAAAATTCATTCAGTGTTATATAGCTCATTTATCAGGGAAGGTTATAGGCTATATATCATCACGCTAAGACACATAGGAGCGGAGCAGCAATGAAGAATGTTGCAAAATCGGGGTATTTTTTCCTTTTCGGAGCTTCCGCTGCGTCTTAGCGCAAAATAACCATTCCACGCGTACGAAGTAACGGGCAGAAGCTTTTAATCTATATTGAATAACAATAAGTTGTGTATCCATGGAAGTGCGTTAAAAACATATGAGGTCCAAGAAGTGAGAGAAGTATGGAAGATAATATATAGACGAAGATAGATATAGATTTTTATTTTAATATAAAAGTGTTAATATATATGGAGTGTATCATTGCTGGTGAGATATTAATCATCACGAAGCAACGATAATACTGCCCCACGGGTAGAAATTTATTCAAACGTACGTACTTAAATTTTTATTTAATGTCATAATTCTGAATACTTTACAGAATTCTTGATTTGTGGTAAAATGTTATATCGCTGTGTTAAATATACGGTGTTTTTCAACATTAACCTTTCTACTAACTCGGCTACTTGATAAGTCGTAGTAGACTTGAGCTTAATGTTTTTATAATATTCATTTATTCTCAGTTTTAAATACGAAATTACAAAATGTTGTGATCGGAAGTGAAAACTCAAAACAGTGGAATAACTGTGTTCATTTACGAGTTCAGTCTTTAATTATTTAAATTTCACAATTTGTAAATTGAAATCATTAACATCGGTCTGGTTTTCACACTTATTGGTATTGCGAGCAATAATTATATACGTTTTTATACAGTTTATTATTCTTAGACTTTTAGAATTTCAAGACCTAAAAGGTGATGAAAATGAGGAAGAAAGTTTGTATGACAATTCGTCGTTTTTCCGTCATTCTTTTATTTTTCTATATGTAGATATAAGATAAAGAGTAAAAAATAATTGCTGCATAGAAAAGTCATGCGAAGCCTCGAGAAATTGGTGGTATTTATGTATAGGGCCTTGCTGGCTGACACGGCAGCAGCGACTGTCGGTTGATTAGAGATTTCTCGGTGGTTACCGTCAGTTTGGGATCGCATTGTGCTTAGCATTTGGTAGAGAGCCATCATTTTGTTTTGAGATAATAAATATAAATGTAGCGTAAATATTCAAAACACAATAGTGTGCCAAACTGTACGTCTAGAGATGCTATTTGTACGGATTCGTCTAGCGTAGCCAATCTTAGTTATTTTAGGACTTTTGTTTGAAATTACTCTCATACCAAGCGCATTGTCCCCGTTCGTTTTTAATGAAATCAGTTGTTTTGTTTATCTGTGTATACTAATAACTTCGCAGTTCGTCTGTACATTTAATTTTTTTCCTAAATATCTATTGTATAGGCCACTGATCAGGTATATGACCTTAAAAATGTCTGTCTATCTGTTCGTCTGTTTGGATTTAACTCTATAACGGCCTCACCGATTTTTATGAAATTTTATGTAGTAAGACTTTATGTCATTCGTCAAATGATGGATTATAATAATTGTACATAATAAAAAAAAATGAGAAAAGATATTTAAAACAGAGAACTAAAAAATACAAGTCGACAATAAATACGGCATAAAAGAGCATACGAAGCCACGGGCTGTTGCTAGTGCTTAAGGTTCCATGTCAAAAGCATACATTTTAGAAATCCTCGGCAATGTCCAATGTCCAAGAAACGACATAAATGTTTTATAGTAACACCGATCATTGCCCCTTCAAAATGTATTTCAATTAACACAAATATAAACTATGTTTTCAAATTTTAACTTTTAGTACCAATAAAGGGTAATAAAAATAAAACGAAGTAGGTATACGTGTTTATGAAAATGGTATTTTATACAACGGTCATGAGGTATTTCAATCCTTGTGTTTTAAAAGCCAATCACCGTGTACTTTGTACCATTGATTTTTATTTTATTGGTTACTGGCTGATACCCGCGGCTTTGTCGGCGTTGTTTATCATCGTGATAATATATATTTGATCTACAGAAATTTGCTTACGATTTTTGTAGTGAAGACTCATGATTTCGCGTCATTACATGCTAGTAAGCGTGATCGACCGTATTGCGCTTGCGCAGCTTGCGTCAGACTAGCGACGCGTAGTATAGTGTATGTACATGTAATATTGATATTTCGTATTCAGACTGTGCTGCTCATCATGTTTGATTACTTTATAAACTGTATAAAACATGTATAACTAGCCGCTTCGGCAGACGTTATCCCGCCCTGATTATAAAAGAATCCTACATAAATTACATACCAATCCCTCTATCCACTGGTGAAAATCGCATGAAAATCCGTTCAGTAATTTTTGAGTTTGTTTGACTTTGTTTTATAATATGTAATGATTTCATACTACAAAGACCTATAGTAACTTTATAATTAATTACTGTATGCTATAAGAGGCCCAAGGAGCGAAATATAAAATTATCATTGAATTCTGTCATCTTCGAATATAACAAGGCACTATGACTGTCAAATATGAATTACAATTTATCAAGGTCAAAGGTCTCCAATCCACAGAAAGACACATTTGTATTTTTTTCTGTGTACCTTTATATAAAAACGTGTGCATGTTGATATGCATACGAATGACACCGAATTGAAGTGCAGGGCCGTACTGAGGAGTTAGTGTGGGCCCCTTATTTTGTTTAACATTTTTGTCGTCCCAAACGCCTTTCTATTGTGCGTCCTTCTTCATACAAGAAATAATGTAAATTTTCTTAGGAAGAGTTATTGAAAATTGGGCTGTGTTTATCTATCTATAAATACAAGTCATCAATTACATTCATTTTTCCGATTAATGTGTTCCCTCTGTTCTTTTCAAATACAAAACGGATTTTATTTTTGGTACTGTTGCCATTAATGTTTAAAGATTATTTTCCGGAAGATTTGTTTAATACGTGTATATTATATTTACTAGAAATAGAGGAAAGTCGATAGTCGATTCTAACGATGTTGTAAGAAGCAATTTTTGTTAAAATTTATGAAATAAAATATTGTACTACGGAATTGAACATCTTCAAAATGGCTACGTCTATATCCTAACTCATAGTAATCATTTATATCTGTTGTTATTATTAAAATATAATTGGTTATTTACAACGATATTTTGATGAATATATAGGAATTGGTATCATATTGATAATAACAGGATATTGATGTGAGCAGAAATAACAGAATGTAAAAAATAATGTTAATCTGGTTACAGAGTTACTATTTATTGTAATAAAGACTAATGTTACTTATACGATTAAATACATAAATAAATACGATGTTGTCTCAAACAAATTTCTCGTTATTTCTCATACCCCACAAGGAGTTATACTATGTTCATCTAATCCGACCCCCACAGACCTCGAGTACATCCCTGTTAATGTCGTAGGTCGTTTGTGCAAAATGTCAAACGCTATCATGAAAAGCACCATGCGTAGATTACGATCGGTCGCCCACAATCCATTCTTAAAGAGCCATAAAAATGTACAATGACCATCGAGAGTACGTGGTTTTGAACTTTATGATGACGTTAGATAATTTCTTCTTTACTTTTTTATTTCATTTTTTTCTTGTTTTCCATTTCGAATGAATAGAAGCGTGCGTACGGGCCTTCTGTGACCCGTGACTTATATGACATAGTTCTACTAACGAGTATGATAGATAAATATTACTAAGACATCTCTATAGTAGTTTCGATATAATGAGAACAGGAAGTAAATTTATTATGTTACATTTAGTAAGAAAATAAGTTATTAGCATAACAGAGATTGGTGGGTCAATTGTAATGTAGGGCGACGAGTCCTGGACATTGATCAGTACTTATAACCTTTGTTGTAGGTATCAGGAGACCTTATCTTTATATATCAATGCTCATCTTTGTAAGCATTCCTTTCTAACATTTGATAAAGTCGTATAAAGAGTGCTTTGAATCTTCAGTGTTTGATAGTTTTGTTGGTACACCGCTCGCTTCTATTTCCACTGCATATAAACCAACCACATAAGAATTTTCGGTTAATTTAGAAGTATAGAGTTAGAAGAAGTTCGAATACGGTATAGATGGATTCTGTCAAGAATGATATGCGTTTAAAAGGCATTCGTATTATTTCGACAAATGAAAGAAAAAAATGATTCTTCTTGAATGGGAAGAAAATAGAAAGAAGTCTCATGTCTGTTAGGTCGTAATATTTCTTTTTACCATGTGATTTTAGGGTTGTTTATTTCCAACAACTAGAGAGATCTATGACCACTGTAGGTATCGTTAGTATAAGAATATATGTGGTGCCTGAGCTTATTTAATGACAACTCATATGAATAAAACGTCATCTGATGCTAAATAAACATGTGATGTAAGCACACGCTAATTCTATAGAGGACTGGCTCTCAACTGCAGTTCCGGGAATATTCCTACAGGTGGATGGCGCCAAACATTCAATTAGAGCAGTGCTTTCCAAACTTTTTTCGTTCCCGTACCCCTTAATAAAACTTGAGATTTATGAATATTCCTTCCCTAATAACTTTATACCTTTCCTAAAAATATATCTCTTTTCTTTTAAAGTCTATCTATTGTCAATCTTAACTTCGAAGTATACTTAGTACTGTCTCTCTACATACTGCCCCTTTAGTACATTAATTTACTATTTATTTATTGTTACATTATTATAATATAATACGTTGTAATAATGTTTATATAATTAAACTTTTCTAACTCCTCAGTATTTTTGACATTACCAATATAATTTCTCGTACCCCCAATGCTACCTCGCTGCTCCCAGAGGCACACGTACCACAGATTGGGAATCGTGGAAGCATAGGGTGATAACTGGCTGTTTTCATCATTATTGAAACTAACTTGGTTGACAAATATGCTTGGTATGCCCTAATACGTTATCACTAAATCATCATAACTTTATTAGGGGAAATGAATATTATTTTTATGATTGCTTGTTTCGTGGTCGAGGGCTCTCCTAGGAATTAATTATCATCTATCTGGTGATCACATTTTTATCACGCTTTTATTAGCTTCACCTGTATGTATGTATGTAACAAACCCCTTTGAGCTCGATTTTGTCCTACTTTGAACGATCAGATTTAATTCAAACTTTGCACACCTGTCAAAGGTCGATGACAATGCAATAATCCGAAAAAAAGTAAAAAAAAATTAACTAAAAAATGAAAAATAAGTAATAGTTAAAAAAAACATTGGATTTTTTATGAATGCGGCGTGTTTTTTTAGTTTTTTTAAAACTATTATTTATTAGAGTGGATGTACGTGTTTATTGGAACAAAAATATACTCAATATGTGAAATAATCAGCTGAGAGAATATTTCGACATTTTGACCTTTTAATTAATATATTTAAAAATCATCTTTTGTATCTTATTGCATGTTTCATAAAGTTCTCAAAATTTTACTGATATATGATTTCAAAATGAAATATGAGTTTTAAATACCAGGAAAAAATTAATCTCGTGGAAAAACCGACGCAGAATATTATTTATTATTAGAAATGTTTTCTAATTATAGTTTCCTATTCTGAGTATATGTTTAATTTTAAACTTGAACTAATCACATATTAATTGTTAAAGGAAAAATTCGTAAATATAGAACTACAATGAATTATATTATTAAGCTAAGAATGTAGTCTTTCATATTTACTATGAGTCAACGAAAATTTCGTCCATTTATTTTATTGTAACACGGCAATGTAGTTGCACTATGCCTGATGGTAAACACAGCATGAGTCAAAAACAGCGGCGATCACCGCAACACGAATTATCCATTGCCGAATCTCGGCTTGGGCTGTTGCCTTGGATGCAACATCGCGAATCTGTCTAAGCGAAACTAAGCTAGGTATTAATGTTTTATGATAAGTTTTATGATACGGCAAAGATAAGTTGTGAACTTTTTATTTCGTGCCCAGATGCTGTAAACTACAGTAAAACTGTGGCTCCGAAGCCCAGCGCGTGTAGTTTAGATGTGAAAACGGTATATGTTAATTCATGTGTGGTATTCGTTTATTTTTAAATTAACGATTTAATATAAGGCTTCTCTCGGGTTAATATAACGGCATAAGTATCCAAGTGATTGGGACACATGGAACCCAGTGTCTGCTCTACTTTTTGACGCACTAACGTTGACGGATCATCAAAGTCAAAGAAGCTTTGTAAGTCCCGTCACATAAATGACTATTTTTTAAGCGTGTAATTTATAAGTCGGTCTTATCTTTAAAAAAAATCATTCGAATTATAACCCGTAAAGAGTGGTTTTAATCTCTATTAAATGACAATTTTACTCATACCTTTAATTGGATAAGTATTAATACTGTATTAGCTAAATATTTATAATCATCATCGACCTGTAAGAGACTGACCACTACAGAGCGAAGATAAGAATGGCCATAATCACCATACCAATTACCAACCTACGACGTAGTGGCGATTTCAAACTTTAAGAAATCTACAGTTCTATATTTCCCCACATACAAGTACATGAACATTTCTTAGGTTCAGGTTACCTACAGTTTCGTTCACTCTTAGCCGGTAGTATTACGAATTTAAATTAGTAAATACATGCTAATTTCGAAAAATTCGTAGAACATGCCGGAGTTCGAACCTGCGTACATCGTACCTAATGATATTCCATCGCTCAAACCACTAGACCTAACTTAGTAAGTATAGTACGTTATTTTTAACAATATATATGTGAAAAAATGGGTACAGTTCGTTATGTTTAAGGGATATACGTGTACCATCAGGAACTTTCCTGTAGGCTATCTAAAGATATACATTTCCTTTATATATTATTTGAATGTATGTCTTAGGGTATAGGCAGCGTTACCAATAAAGTAGCTCGAGACAAATCCATATCATATAATTAAAGTATGTCAATTATTTTTCTAGTTCCTGCAAAGATAGTGAACCAAGAAGCTTTCTGAAATTAATTTTCCAAATGTTATTTAGAATGACATGAAATACAAAATTGATAATAAATAATTTATCACTACATATTACTCTCCTCCTCTGCCACGTCTGTCTGTCTGTATGTTCGCAATAAACTCAAAAACTACTTAAAGGATTTTTATGTGTGTTTTCACCAGTAGACAGAGTGATTCGCGAGGAAGATTTAGGTATATTATTTGTCAGGTTTTTTTTAAATATCAAGGCGGGACAATGTTATAAAAAGGGAAAATGTTATAAAATAAAATCATATAAGATCATAAAACATCGGTTAGAAGAATTATTCTGAATATTGAAAAAAGAAATGGTAATTTATACCATTTCAATTAATTGCATCTTTGAATTTCACGACAATTACCTAGTGTTAATATTCGTTCTTCATCATCGAAGCGTTAATACAAAAAAGCTTATTTGTAATTAACAGCCTTATGTTTTTAAAGTGAGTGTTGCTGATTCAGATACTAGTTTTTTTCCTAACTCGTCCAACCTTCCCCCTTGGAGTAAATGACTCGGAAAATCAATGGTATCCACTGTTTAACAAATGTTTTTGCGTCATCCACACCTATCGCGGGTAATGAATTAATAACTATTAAATAATGACATGCCTCACGACGCAATCGGACCACGGTATTATTAATGAACTTAGTGACCGTCGGTTTTATATCTATAAAGGAACGTACATTTTAACTATGTTTGTTTGTTTACGTACCACCTGAACCCTACAATTTCGTTTACATGAATGAAAAAGGTTGTTCGGAAAGTATATATTTCATCTGATTCTATTTTGGACTGTCTTTTTTTTATGATCTTTGAGCGATCGGTAATACACCATCGTTCGTGAATGTTCATCTGCCTTGCAAGCAAGCAAGTTTCTATCAGATCACACTGACTAGTTTATCACCAATCAGGCCGTGATCCAGTCGTGTACAGATATCCACGATCACCGCTAGGTGGCACCGTATGTACATCAACTCCGGTACCGTACGATTAATCACCATGATAATTGACTTGTGTGAATACCTGAATACGTATGACGTCATAACTAAACCATTTGAAACAGGGATAATAATAGCAAGAAAAGTAAAATACGTGTTAATTAATTCAAGTTCGTTTACAAGTGACCTGTGAAATAACTGCGTCTATGAAATAAATGCACCGTCTGACTTATTTTATGATCGAGCGTGTCCCGATACAATGTACGTACGAGCGCACGGACCATGTTGCTATGTCTTGTCTAAATTTTATCAAACTCTGTCAACCGATATGACGGTTAACCGCGTGCAGTTGACGTTATAAAGTGCATTTTTTATTCACTTCCCTCCTGTATTCAAAGACCTGTTTTAATTCGTATAATTTTGATATCACGCCCGTCATAAGTGTTGGAAAAGAAATATGTATGTTTTTTTATGTATTTCGGTCGATGAAAACTATTCGTTTGCGTTTGACGGTCGTTTTTTTTTCTTTTTTACTGTTATGTTCAACCCAGTTCACTGTATGATAGATCGTTTTGCAGTTTTTGCTTCTCGCATCATAGAAGTTGAAATGTGTGGGCATTATTCGGTTAATTTTTGATGTCGCAACGTCATTTTTATGGTTCTTCATCACGTTTATTCCAAGTACAATCGGTACCTCACGTTTTCTATTTTTGATGATTAATTTATAAGCAGTGGGAGCGAAGAATATATTTTGGAGTTAATAGCCGTTATAAACTAGATTACACAGAGTTATTATCGATTTGATAAAGGTTGTTAGAAGGAAATAGGGTGCGGGGAGGAGGATTGATTGATTACTTTATTTTTCGGTGCAAGGTTCAAATTATGTGGAACAAACAGTACAGCGACAAAAATTTGTTACTCTTTAACACCACCCGAAGAGCATGGATAGAGCAATATACGCTTCCCGTGGACGCAAATAATGTCAGCTCATTTGGTGGTTTATGTGCCAGCTTATGTCTACATTTGGGTTGCAAGAACCAAGCACAATTCGATGTCCTCGTCATGCATACGATGGACCTGGCACACGTATATTGCATCCAAGGAATGTCCAGAACATCGTCTGCTTTGATATGTGTCCATAATTTAGTGATGTTCCTTTTAATATTAGATTAGGAACGGATTCGCACAGAGATTAGGAACATTCATGGCTTCCCATATTTATAATACAATCCTTAAACACTGTTTAATCCAGAAAGTTTCGGTCCATACGGCTAGGGGTCTAATTTCCAAATGGTTGAGCACCCTTACCTATGACGAAACTGAGCAATTGTTAAAAGTGAAATTGTAACTGCATAATATAGGAATATATTGAGGTATAGAATATGTGTATAAAATGTGTATGTATACGTTTAATATGTGTGTATGTTTATTTGTGATTGTGTATAGACTTATTTGCCAAATCATAATACTAACAATTTTAGCTTGTAAGTTTTAATATGTACAAGTACGGCCCGCTAATGTGCTTCTTGAAAAACACGATATATGATCGTTTTCTGGCTACCAATATACAGGCTCTGCCTAGTTTGGTTGCCACAGTAAAAATATTTGTAAAATGTACAAAAAATATAATAATCAAATTTTGATTTTTTTTAAATTTTATTGCGACAAACGGTACTGAAGTTTGTTGTTAGTTTTTCTTTGCTAGTTTAATCGTGTGAATAAGCAACTTTTTCCTCACAATAACAATACAGCTAGCAATCGGCCGTGTCTCCGTCCGCGTTTGCGTATATTCGAGTAACACTAACGTTGTATGCAGCGCACGTGGAGACATCATTTGGATAACAAAATATTTTTGAACTTCATATTTATTGTTAAATACTGTTTAATTCATACAGTCGTAATCCTAACTAATTTTATAAATGTCAATGTGAGTTTATTTGTTATAAAATTTTGCACACACAATGTCGGTGGTATAGAGAAGAACTTTTATATAGTTTGAACCCCGACATGTACTAACAAATTATTCGAAATTCGCATAATATTTTAAGTTGGTACACTGGCGGCTTATGGTGAAGGAAAACATCGTGAGGAAGTCTGAAATTGAGAAATGAGTTTGTAGTACCAACGTATGTGGGTACTTCTAGACATGTGGATTTTTAATTTATTGTAGATCGTTTCGCATATATATAAAGGCCACATAACAGGCCACATTAGTTTTTTTTTATTGTAGCTCGCCAAACTGACTGCTCTTTGCCTGATGGTAAGCATAATACAGTCCAAAAACAAAGGCAACCACCGAGTGACACACTATCCATCGCCGGTCGCCGCTGTCATGCCGGCTTGCGAATAGCTGGATAGGCACAGGCTGATACCGAAACGCGACCCGCAGACGCGAATCACTATGACGGGCTTTTTCGCCATATACATGGTGGTTGCGACCCAGTCGAGCTGTAAAACCCTACCACCCCGCTTTCCCCATTGCCTCGTTCGTTATTAAGCAGGGTGCACCACGTGCAGGTGAGGTTGGCTTGGATGTCTCAAGTCTTCGGTGTTATTGGACACCCCTTACACCCCACCCTCCTTATGTTGGTATAAGATGATAAACACGCTAAATTTATAGGGAGACTAGTTCTCAATTGCAGTTGTCGGAACACACCAACAAATGCTTGGCGATAGACTGTAACTTGAGGGTAGCTAGCCAGGCGGACGTAGAAAAGACCATCCTATAGTTTCATCATAAAAAACTCCGACCCAGTTGTAAGGATTCGAAACTACATCAATGGACGCGGTATCCAAGCATGCTAAGCAATTTAATTTAAATTTAAGCAATCATTGCTTAAAATTGTTTAGCCTCGCTCTGCGGTGAAAGCACACAAATATTATTCTGTTATACAGTATTCGTATGGTTTTGATTTAGAATCGCTTATTCTATGCTACTATTACTAAATGATTTATATTGAATTATATTTCATTGTGTTGTGAGGATTAAATATTTTCTTACAAAGTTACGTCTTTACCTTTAATGTTTTTTTATCATGTCATTTTAAAACCAACCATCGGAAAATTACCGTTTCTAAATCATTTTTTGTTAACTTCTAGTTTCTTAAAAGTTATTAGATAACGTCAACTCACTGTAGGTAATGCCGTGTAGAATCATCAATTCTATCTGATTTAGCTGTGCGACGTCTAAAAATATGCGCTTGAAAATAAATACGTTCGAACGGACACCCCCTACCAACGTGTTTTACAATATTTATCGTTCGAATTAAACATAATTATATTACGCATAATTTACCACAGGGATAATTAATTGCACGAGGTGTTGTCTTTTAACTGATCGTACCTTCACGTGAGATTTATTTCAAATGTTCTTGTATTTTGCTTTGTATTACTAATTACATAATCGGTAATAATACCATCTTCTAAGGACATACTAGGTTTGGTTTGGTTGACATTGTTTAATAGAGAATTACATCTTTTTTATATATATAAACTATCTAACTAGCTAAGAGGTCTGGGGTTGTGTGCGCATCACACAAAAACTACTGGATAAATTTGGATCTAATTTCTCTAGTTTATTTCTTTGATACATGGTCCTTATATAAGTAAAATACCACTAAATTTTCAATTATATAGACAGTATATACTATAAACTAATAATAGTTCAGTAATAGCAAAATAGATATTCTGCAAATATTCTCAAAGTTCAAATTTTAGAAACCAATTTTCATGACAATCTAATGACAGGTACAGAAGGAGTGACATGTGTAATTTCTTGCCGTGGAAAAGTGGGGCGAGCGATGTGATGCGCATGCACAGGACAACGCAGACAAAGTCGTGGGTGTTTGCTAGTTCTCAGAGTTCAAATTTCAACCAAAGTACAAATCAATTTCCATGTCAGTATATTTAATGGTACAGAAGAAAATGTCCTGCAGCGCGATATAGGGGCAAATTATAATAAATCGTATAATATAAAGACCTTTTTCACAAAAAAAAACTTCTATGTAGGTACCAATTTTCGTAGTAATCAGTTAAAGATGTGAAAGAAGCTGTGGAACAATCTCCCGGCCAGTGTGTTCCCTCCTTCCTATAATATAGGGTCCTTCAAGCGTAACGTGAAGAGACATTTATGCAAGCCGGCATGACAGCGGCGACCGGTGAGGGATAGTGTGTCTCTCGGTGGTCGCCATTGTTTTTAGATTATACTGTGCTCACCATCAGGCACAGTAAAGTCACTTTGCCGTGCTACGATAAAAAAAAAAAAGAGAGCATTGATATTTGTCGATCGCAAATATACTGACATCCAGTTTTATATATAGATAGAAATATATATCTCTGAATTAAATAATTGACGTAAAAGGTTGATCGAGTCCCTCCTTCTTAAAAATGATATTTTGGCGGACAAACTATCCGCCCCTCTTTTGAGCTCATATAATTAATGTACGCCCCCAGGTAGATATAACTTTATAATGATGACTAATGTGACCTTGTATTGTTTGCTAATTTATACACAATACAATTCATAGGAGAATAATTTGTTAATTTCCTTTATCATAGTCATCTGACGATTTGTTGGATAGTAGAGATTATTTATTATGAAACTAGCATTTGTAATCTATTCTTTTTACTATACTTTTTTCTGAATGATAATAATACCCTTTTCTATACGTCGAGTATGTTTTCTTAGTAGTGCACATAAGTTAGTTATATTTATAAATTACGATTTCCTTTTCTATTTGAGAAGTAAATTTATTTCGAGTTCTTATAGTAGGGGTGTGACGCCATGTTGCGGACGATTGGCGAGCGACACTGTGACGGCCCGGGCATAACCTCAAACGTTCGGTGTTAATTAATGGCAGCACCGCCATCTATCGGTGACGCCCTATCTATCACGCAGCGACAGTTTTGTCGGCCATTTGTTGCGCTGCTTTTGGAGTATTTGGGACGAATGTGCTTCGACATACATTAATAAGAGAATATGTTTTAGATTTTAGATATTGTATTATGATGTATACATTTGTATTTCATTGAATATTTTCAATAATCTGTACATATATATGGATTTTCGTATGTCTGTGGTCGATGAACTCCGACACATGTTGATCAGCCATCACAAAAGTTGGTACCTACAATCTTAAAGAGCTTAAAAGTTTATTTATGGAGAAAGTCTTTATGTTATCCATTTAATATAACTCTCCGCTAGGTGACGCTAGGCTATACTTAAAAATAAAATCTATTCTATAGCTATAAATTTTTATATTATTATTTAATGTGGACGAAGACGTGATAGGTTTTTATATATCGATGAGCACATGGGGATGATTATTCAGTGTACAGTGAATTTTATATTTTCATACGTTTAGTATAAAGTTTATTTTCTCCAAACTATTGTTATGTTGGTATCCTGTAAATTATAGTAACCACTTGATAGGATTTAAGATATTTTACTTCAACAACATTACACATATCACATCCACGCACGTGCACGCACACATGCTTAGACATGGAAGTGGAAGGGTTTTATTTTTTTCTTTATCTAACTGGATTAGTTCAGACAAAATAAATTATCCGACACGAAATACATAATATAAGAGCTACTGAGGCATGTATGCTTGGTACACATATATCTCACTAACTTATATACGTATGAGTATGTAGCTTAGCCTAAGTTAACTCAGTTAGGTCGCGAATTGCATAAACTAGGCAACAGCCCAAGCCGAGGTGTGCCGTACACCCTTGAGCTAGTTGTCAAAATTAAATCGGCTGAGTGCCTTAAGCGCTCGCCTTAGTAGTCCGCTGAAGCTGTTACGGCCTTACTAGCTCAATAGCGTAGACAGATCGGAAAAAAATATTTGAGATATAATATTTTTATTGTAAAAAAATATCGTTTTGAACTTCGCATACGATAGAAATTGATCGAATAAATAAGCATCTTTTTAATGTTTAACTGTAATAATATTTGTGATAAAAAGATAAACCAGATCGAGTTGCTTGCCGGTTCTTTTCAATGCCCGAGTTGTTTTCCGAACCGGTGGTAGTTTTGACGTTCATAAACGCGTTTTCAGGGCCTGATTTGAATAAAGTATTATTTGTTTTGATTTTGATTCGTTTTTATATATTGTAACTGTGAGCTTGTAACGTTGTCCTGTCCTGTGGTTTCGTGGTGTTTTTAGCATGAATGGGTCGGATCGCCCGGGGTAGTACCACCCTTTCACAGAAAACCGACGTGAAGTAATAGTGCTTGCATTATTGCATTTCGTTCGGTCAGTGAGAGCGCCGAAGGCCCACCTCCCTTTCCCTGTCCTCTCTCCTCTTCCTCCCCTAACCCTTGCCCCCAAAGGGTGGCAACACACTTGCGACACTTCTGGTGTTGTTAGTGTCCATGGACGGTGGTGATCACTTAACATCAGGTAAGCCACGTGTTCGTTTGCCACCAATGACATAAAAAATAAAAATGTTTTTCCAAAAAAAAATAAACCGCCTTCGATGTGAAACACAAATAAGGCACTAAAAAGCGAAAAATAACTGAATTATTAAATTAACCAAATTAAATAAAAAATATTGATATTCCACTACAAAAACTATGAATCAAGCTAAAAGATATAACACTTTACTGTGACGTATTGTGTGTATACTATGACCGGATACACTTAACGACGCCGTTATGAATCGATCGTGAAACGTTCTTGATCCTCGATTCGATTTGGTTCAAGAGTACCCTTTTAGTTCGAGTTTGGATCAACATCAATTTCGAATCAGAAACAAAACCAAATTGAAATCAATTTCAAGAGTTAGACCCCTGATTTGAATAAAGTAGTTATTTGTTTTGATTTTGATTAGTTTTCATATATTGTAACTGTTAGCTTGTAACGTTGTCCTGTCCTGTGGTTACGTGGTGGTAGAGCCACGCTGAAACTATTACTGATTTTAGCATGAATGGGTCGGCTCGCCCGGGGTAGTACCACCCTTTCACAGAAATCCGACGTAAAGTAACAGTGTTTGCATTGTTGCGTTTCGTTCGGTCAGTGAGAGCACCGAAGGCCCACCTCCCTTCCCCTCTCCTCTCTCCTCTCCCTCCCCTAACCCTTCTCTCTAAAGGGTTGCAATACACTTGCGACACCTCTGGTGTTGTTAGTGTCCATGGACGGTGGTGATCACTTAACATCAGGTGACCCACCTGTTCATTTGCCACCAATGACATAAAAAAAAACAGAAAGTAAATATACTGTATTTAGATCGTAATTCTTTCTACCAATTATGATTGCAGAGCATTCTGTGGATCTCTGGATAGAGACCCACTCAAAGACACAAACAACATTTAATTAAAATAGGTCCAGCCGTCTAGGAGGATTGTAGTTGCAAACAAACGTACAGAATAATTATATGTTTCTATAGAGATTTTATCGTGGACGCAGTACTTTAGCAGTGATGCACGGTCAAACCAACAAACAGATAGATAGATAGATAGACAGCCACACAGACATTTCTAAAAATAATTGAATTGTATTTTATATTACTTATTCCAAGACACCTGCAAATTTTTTTCACAAAAATCTAAAAAATGCAGGCCTCTTAGGTTTACTTTGTTATTATATGTATAGATGTATAGAAGAAGATATATGTAATCGATTCGGAATGCTACATTTTCAATAGAAAGGAATGCCCACAACAGCGTTGAGTGCAGTGGTCGTTATCGCGGGTGAATTGGCGTGTTATATTCGTTTGCGCGTGACGTATTATTAACAAATAAAGCCTGCCGCACGCCATTGTTTGTTCTGGCGTAACGGATCGGCTTGTTTCTTGCGTTAAATGCGCGTAACGTCATAGTGAGGCCGAACCCGAAAGCCGAAGGAATTCGGTTTCGGGTTAATATGATCCTCGTTATGGTAACTCGTTGACCGCATCGACTGGTATTGTTTTAGTTTCAACTTTATGGGATTTTAATTTTTCTTATGTTTTACTTACATTTTTAATATTTATTAGGATTTCCTTTTACGTGCAAATTCTTTGTTTGAAGTAGGTACCGGGGTACACTTGTCATTAAAAAAAAACAAAAGTGTGTGTGTACTTATGTACACGCGTTAGAAGTTATACTTCTTTGGCGTAACAAGATAAAACTCTTTAAAAAAATTTATCTTTCACCTTATTCTACGTTTGTAGAAAAAACTACTAACAATAGAAAATATTGACTATAGCTAACTTCAGGTGTCGGTTTTTCGTGACGGTGTGCGCGCGCATCGTAAAAATTTACTCTCATCATTTTCCCCTAACGCGCCAATAGAAGTATAATTTCAATTAAGGGATATAAAAACATCCAAATATTTGTGTGATTTTCAATAGGCTGTAATTTGTCAGCAAATCGTCATACAGTAAAAAGCACAACGTAGCTTCGAGTGCTGTCGGAATTCGACCGAGATTTTTTTTTCAGATCTATAGTTTTTGAAGAATCCAAAAACTGGACACTTGAAGCTATAATTTGTCATTTTTTACTCTACGATCATTTGCTGCCGAATTAAAACCTGTCGAAAATCACACAAATATTAGGATCTTTTTTATATCCCTTAATTTTTGTGTTTAGTGTATTTATTTACATTTGAGAGCAACAACTAATAACATAGTTAATAGAACGCTGTGTTAATTGATGGTACATGGTTATCAATTTTAGCTTCGGTGTCTGTTAAAGTCGATGGTGAATTTGAAAAATGTGATATAACAAAAATATTGTTTACAATTTTAGGTTCTACTATTAGAGCAATACAAGAGCGTTTATCCATCGTTACTAGAGATATACATAGACGGTCATTTCCGGATAATATTATCATCACTACATAGTATAAAACAAAGTCGCTTTCTCTGTCCCTATATCCCTATGTATGCTTAAATCTTTAGAACTACGCAACGGATTTTGATGCGGTTTTTTTTAATAGATAGAGTGATTGAAGAGGAAGGTTTATATGTATAATAACATCCATTAAATAGTGGGGAAATACTGTTATTTTTGAGGTTTCTAATGTGATGTCGTAAATAATTACATAACCGATTCGATGCAGACGAAGTTGCATGGGTCAGCTAGTTGATAATAAATATATAATGATCCAACCTACAATAACCTTTTATATTAACACCTCCTTGACATAGTGCTTGAACTTATTGTCTTTGAGATCTTTGCGGTATTTGAGAGGAGGGCTTTGGGACCATTCGAGTATGACGTAAGCACTAATGGGAATGTGGAGTCTTTGATTTGCTCATCCTTGAGCTAGTTGTCAAAATAAAATCAGCTGAGAGCCTGAGTACCTTAAGCGCTCGGTTTAGTAGTCCGGTGAAGCGGTTAAGGCCTTGCTAGGCCAATACCGTAATCGGTTCGAGAAAAAGAAAACATGATTTGCTCATTTTTGTAGGAATACAATGAATCAATAAGGAAACCAGTACAGGCTAAAAAATACTTATGTAAATGTTTACAAAAGCATGAGAGAGGGGAGGGGCTAAGATCATTGCTGACTTTTGCTGAAAAGGGGGAGTCGGTGGTCAATAATTACAAAAATTCTGCTTACGTTATACTGGAACTGGTTTGGTATATTATTGTAGAACTTAACTATTACCAAAAAAATATTTTATTGATATAAACAACGATATTATAACTAAAACGGTGTAGATAGGTCATGAGCGTATCGACAGCGCCTTCTTAAACTTGGCTAACTGGCTTATTTTTGACGGCAGCCCCGTCAATCCGTCCCTATCTAAGCAACATATAACTATTTCTTTTTCACCACCGTTATTGAGAATATGCCACCTTACTTCCTAATTTTATCTAAGACAGTGTGGCGTTACAATATTACTTTACGTATGTGTGCGTATTCGGGCCTTTTTTTTGTCAAAATATCATGTAGGTAACGTAACTACAGCTTTTTATTAGTTATAATTTCATTGTATTTAAATGATCTTACTAGGTTTAAAATGGGTTGGTTAATTTATATTTATTTATTGTATTAACATATAAGCACGTTGTATATCTTAGTTTTTTTTATGTCATAACTGGCAAACGAACTTGTGGGGTGGTTAATTTATATTTATTTATAGTATTAACATATAAGGCTGCTCTACATCTTAGTTGCTGTACCCTGTAATAAAACGTGATAAGACATTAAGTTACGAAGACAAACGATGTAGAGCAACATGGTAGTGGATAATATCAGGTTAACTGATTCCAATCAGAAATCAGTTTTTCTTTATGTCGTAACACGAACAAAGTCGTAAGTTGAAACCAGTTATCATAAATATTAATATCAAACACCTCATGTGATATAATAGGTTGTAATAATAAATTAAAGTATTGTTTTTAAATTACCCATAATAAATAGAAGTTGTTCATTTTGAAATGAAACTCATCGATCATTCTTTCGACGCCCCTCGTTTATATAAGTGACTGTATTATAATCAACGACATAACATTGTTATCAAAAAGGGAATTAAAGTGTTTCTATGAATTATTAGAGAGTGAATATTAATGAGTAGCTCAATCCTCTTACATAAGGTTATCTATACTAATATTATAAAGAGGTAGAGTTTGTCAGTTTGTGACGTTGTAAGGGGTAATCTCAGGAACTACTGGTCCGATTTGGAAAATTCTTTCAGTGTTATATAGCTCATTTATCA
>MU159018.1:280760-385865 GCA_015888305.1 Antheraea pernyi
GACGCGACTTAAGTACGAGAGAAAAGTAGATAAGTAAATGGACTTAATATATTCGGATGTTTTATTATATTATTTTTTTATTTTATTGTTTTTTTACATTAATTCCACGCGGACGGAGTTGCGGGCACGGCCAGTCTAGTAATATAGTTTTCAGAGGCGGCGTAATATAATTTGTAGTACTTAAATATTAATAAATTACTCGGTTATTCCTATCTTTTTATATTATATAAGTATAATTTTTAATATTTAAAAATTCCTCGTTTACTTTTATCTTTATTGCCCATTTAATTTTTTTTATTAGTCTTACGTTTTTACTATTTTTTAATTTCCGTGTCGTGGTCGTCTCTGAGTGAAGACTCACTTATATTAAGCGGTATAATAATATAAATATCCCATTAAATCATTATTAATATTGTATAATTGATCATTAAGTAATTAATTATTGTATAAAAAAAGTTATAGTATAATTTGGATAAGTGTGGTCGTTTGGATTTATTTTTGAGGTTTTTATACAAACTACCGTTTTTGTAAATAGCACTGATGGCTGGACTAAAGGTATATAAAAAAACTAGCTGTGCTTCCGACTCCGTCCGCTTGAAGCCTAATGTGAAAAAGCTGTGACCAATAAAATCATCTGAACGTATTAAGTCCATTTACTATACAATCTAGAAAGTAAGTTAGATTTGCATTCTTACTAAATGTAGAGAAGATTTATATCAATTAATCCTTGGCTGCATATTTCTTTATCAAATCCTCCAGTAATCACAACTCAGTCTAGCAGATCGCAACTTTTATAGTGCTAAGCTCGTCATATTGATTGGTATGGTTATTAAAAAAAAAAACTATATAGCATAATATTATAGAATAAACTAATATTATAGAATAACTATATGAAGTATTGACGAACAATATCTAATTGTTTATTTATAGGATTGATATAAATAATTTATTCTCGCCTGGGGTCAATCCGATTTCGCTCTCACGGAAATCGCGGCGAACATCTAAGCGTAAGGAAAAAAACAGTTTTATTTAAATCTTATAGTAATAAAGCGGTCGGCTCGGGCACGGGTTGGCTCTTAAAATAATAAACACCTAGCTGGATCTGAGGGTCATGGAAGCAGATAGGATCGCTCGTGACCGGCGACCACGAGCTGAGGTGATAGCTTCATTTAACCTCTGCGCCGGGCAGAGTATAGAATTCGCGAAGTACATACACTATAATAGTTGCTACATTCTTGTTGCGATTTCACATCTAACTAAAAGTTTTAATAAACATATAGATTGTTTTTATTAAATAAATTGGTGATTTATTTCGTCTGCCAAATGCAATAAGGGCGTATCACAGGCCACATCAGTTTTTTTATTTTTTTATTGTTGCTCGGCAAACTGACTGCACTTTGCCTGATGGTAAGCACAATACAGTCCAAAAACAAAGGTGACCACCGAGTGACACTATCCATCGCCGGTCGCCGCAGTCATGCCGGCTTGCGAATAGCTGGATATGCACTTCTTGTTGCGATTTCACATCTAACTAAAAGTTCTAATAAACATATAGATTGATTTTATTAAATACTTTGGTGATTTATTTCGTCTGCCAAATGCAATAAGGGCGTATCAAAGGCCACATCAGTTTTTATTTTTATTTTTTGATTTTTATCGTAGGTCGGCAAACTGACTGCACTTTGCCTGATGGTAAGCACAATACAGTCCAAAAACAAAGGTGACCACCGAGTGACACTATCCATCGCCGGTCGCCGCTGTCATGCCGGCTTGCGAATAGCTGGATATGCATAGGTTGATCCCGAAACGCGACCCGCAGAAGCGAATCACTATGACGGGCTTTTTTGCCATATACATGGTTACATGTATCTGGCAACAGCATAAGCCGAGGTATGCCGTGCATCCTTGAGCTAGTTATCAAATAATTCGGCTGAGTGATTTCATTCACCTTAGTAGTCCGGTGAAGCTGTTAAGACCTTGCTAGGTCAATAGCGTAGGCAGATCGAAAAAAAATTCTATGACGTAAGGGCGCATAATTTTTTATTTCTTGTCTTTGTTTTTATATTATTTTAAATTTAGAGCGTATTTCCAATATATCTATATTTTGGGTTTGCAAAGTCAAAACAGCTTATAATTTCATTTACGCCCTTTTTACATTTGTAATGCGATTTATTTCATAATTTGATTTGCCGAACATACCTCTAATACATTAGAATGTTGCGTAATATGGGGTCCTTCAATCTTAACTTGAAGAGATATTTACGCAGGCCGGCATGACAGCAGCGGCAGTTCGGAAAAAGAAATCTATGTCGAAAGGGGGCTTAATTTTAATTTTTTGTCTTTGTATTTATATTATATTTTGGGTTTGCAAAGTCTAGACAGCTTATAATTTCATCTACACCCTTTTTATATTTGTAATGCTATTTATTTCATAATTTGATTTGCCGAACATACCTCTAATACAATAGAATGTTGCGTAATATGGGGTCCTTCAATCTTAACTTGAAGAGATATTTACGCAGGCCGGCAAGACAGCAGCGACCGGCGACGGATAGCATATCTCTCGGTGGTCGACGTTGTTCTTGGATTGTACTGCGCTCACCATCAGGCACAGTGCTGACTGCACTCGCTGTGCTACAATGAAAAAAAATGTTACATGTATACCAATTATAGTATTTGTATGTTCACCATAAAATATTTACAATATAGAGCTCATAGAAGCCGTTCACGCTCGTTTTATTAGACATTTATGCGTAATATATATGTTGGTGTGTTAAATACATAAAATAAAAAAAATAAAAAAATAACATGATTAAATAAAATTGTATGATACTCAGATTTTTTTATATGAAACTAGCCGGACCTGGCAGACGTTGTCCCGCCCTGATTAAAAATAAATCCTTGACAAATTATATATGAAAACGTTCCCCATGAATCACTTTATCCAGTGGTGAAAACTGCATGAAAATCCGTTGAGTAGTTTTTGAGTTTATCGCGAACAAACAGACAAACAGACGCGGTAGGGGACTTTATTTTATAATATGTAATGAAGCTGGGTGTTAAACTCAATGCGGCAAACTATGGAAGAAGTTCGTAGAGAGATTATTTGTTGGGTCTAAAATATTGTCGTGGTAACTTAAGTCGAATGATCTGTAAATTTCCAGAATTACTATCAATGCAATTTAGTGCTTCTTACATATAATTCTGATGAAAGGACGTCTGATGAAGAGAGTGTTGTTTTGATATTTTAATCGTTGGTATCACTGGGAACTGTGGGTGGTTATAATGGTAACGTAAACTTTAAACTCGACGCTTAATGTCATGCGATAACAACATCTTGATCTCTTTATCAAAGTCGCCTTGGTTTATGTTTGCCCTGGAAGTGATTATAAATTCAAGATCTACTGAGCGATTTATATTGAGCGGATGATTGAAATGAATCGTTTAGAAAACTCTATTAATAACCTGACACTAATTGTAAGCTGCACAATTCGTCCGATGAATTTGTTAATAACGTCGGAAAACGCTTCAAATGCGTGACTATAACCATGAACACGATGGGTTTTACTATTCCACCATAAATGTATCGTCGACCGAAAAAACTTTCTTAAATTAATTCAACTTTCCTTGATTTTCTCACACAAATATATTGGAGTTGTTTTTATTTATACTATCGGTGATGTGCTGTCCGTACGATGCTTAAGGTATTAATTTTGCAAGAACCTTTCTATTTCGGTCAAATCAATCTTCATGGTTTGACTAGAACATATACCATAAAACAATAGCAAAAGAAAGTTAAGATTGCTTGATAAAATATAATTGTGGCTCAACTCCCAGTTAACCACTAACATCATAATATAGTTTAAAAAAGTTATTAGTCTTTTAATATATTTAAATGAGAAGTTATTTATTTATTTCAATATAGGGTTTTAAACAATAAAGACAGAAGATAATTTTTGTCACAAAAGTTCTGATCGTCATATATTTGGTACAACTACATATATCCGTAATTTTAATGTTGCTTTTCTATATTTTCTGTTATAACTTTTTTATACATATCACAAAGAAATGTTATACAATATATATATACAAAAAAAAATTTCTCTAAACTATATTAATATATCAAAACTTATGGTAACAAAACTTAACATATGTGTAGTGTTTGGAGTTGCTAATCTGATTTATTGCGTTTATCAATATAATCTAAAAACTCATAATTTATTTATATTTATCCTAATATTCGTAAATTCTGGCTTCTTGTTTACGGAATAAAATAAAGTAATTAATTCTCTCAATTTTCTATGATGTAATGGTATAATTAAATTGATAATATGTTAAAATATTATAATATCGTTACGCTATATTCATTTCTAGGTGGTATGTATGGTATGCTATATATAGGTATGCTAATTATACTATCGGGGGATATTTTATTTACTTCACATTTATATCTTGTCTTCAATTTGAATTATATAGAAACAGAGCATTTTTAAAATAAAATCATTTTTGTATAATAACTAAGTAGTGAATATTTTTGCAGTTCATCTGATAAAATACTGTAAATTAAATTAAATGTACATTCTGTACTTACCATAAGGCACAGTTCATTCACTTTGCCGTGATACAATAAAATAAAAAAATAAGTGGTCGCTGGATAAATATCATATCACATATCAAGAACTAATATCATAGCAAAAATAGGTATAACAAAACTTTTACTAGTACTAAAATCTTCCAACGGGTAAATCTATAGAAAAGGGGGGGGTGTTTTATTATAACAGATCAGTTATCTAAATTTCCCATCTCTGCTATCGCTTTGTTCTTGCGAAGTACATAATTAGGGAGTCGAGTTAACTGACGTTAGTTATTGATAGGTGAACTGAGGAGTGTGTTGGATTGCACCTTGCACCAATTTTTTGATGCATATATTCATTTTACCAAAGTTGAGTATGGATGGCAATTTCTTCAATTCCTGTCTAGTTTCATTGTAGACAGTGGCTTTTACCGAGAATGTATATGCAACATGAATTATAATAAATTAATCTAAATAATATTATGAAGTTTTAACTCGTTAAAGTCGAATATACACTTTTCAACGCTATCTCATGATTTACGATAGATATTTCCTGAAGATATCAAGAAAACTTTGTAACATTACTTTCAAAAGCAATGTAACGAATGGTATAGAAAAATAATTTACATTAATATTTAACCAGTTACCAGACTTTGAGACACAATTAGGTCTTCTATTTGGTGCAAAGCGTGAGATTAAACGTTCGATTTTTTTTACTTTATATATTTTAGTGTTTGAATCTCATCTCACAATCTCATCTGATGGTAAATGATGAATAAATGATGGTGTGGTTTACAATGGTAAACATGCTAAATCTACACAGGGCTGGTTCTCAAGTGAAGCTGCCGGAATACATCAACAGGTGCTTTGCGAAAGATTTTCAAATTGAGTGTGGTAGCTAGCCAGGCGGGTTTAGAAAAAGCCTATAAGACTACATTCATCGCCACCACGTACCACGATGATTTCTTTCAACCGAAAGTCCCAATTCAGTTGCTAGGTGTTGCGGTGTTTGTCCATCCATATGTATTATAAAGTATGTAGGTGGTAGAGCCATGCTGAAGCTATTACTGGTTTCAACATGAATGGGTCGGCTCGCCCGGGGTATTACCATCCGACCCACAGAACACAGACGTGAAGTAACAGTGCTTGCATTGTTGCATTACGTTCGGTCAGTGAGAGCGCCGGAGACCCACCTCCCCACCCCTTCCGCCTCCTCCATACACAGGCTGGCAATGCACTTGCGATTCCCCTAGTGTTGCTAGTGTCTATGGACGGTGGTCATCACTTAACATCAGGGGAACCAACACTTGGTTTGCATCCTTTTAAAAAAAAAAATTTATAAACACATTAAATTAGCCCCTCGAGTCACTAGAAACATAATGGTTTAAGCCCATACAATCATAGCATCAGCCATTTTGAGATTTAAACCTTAATTCGCAAGACGTTCATTGACTTTGATCATAGTGAATGTCTAATTGAAACGCATAACAGTCTGTGTTCAAACCGTATCAAAAACATATGCGGTTGTTATGCACTTATACCGCGTTGTCGAGTTACCATCACTGGTCGAGCACTAGTTTAAATAAAAATATAATTATTTACAATTGACGGCATTATTGTGGGAATATATCGAATAACGATGAACAAGATTTAGTTTCTTACTGTTAGTAGTTAGTTAGTAGTCTTAGTGTTAGTAGTAGTCAAATAATGACTACAAAATATGATTCGGATCCGTAGTATTTTTAATCGATAATTGTTTCCAAAATATTTTTGTTGCGGTGTTGTTGATTCATTATTTGATTGAATATTTCGTCTCGTTACGATTATTCGCCAACAATAAAAATAGTTTATTATTTAAAACGATAGAACAAAACAATATCAATTATTACTTTCTTTTTCAAACTGAAAAAAAATGCTAAAAAATCGTTAAAAATTACTAAGTGTTATTAAAAGTCGATAGTTGGTTGTTTACCGTTAAACAATATCGTATTTACAATTATTTATATAATATTTATACTATATTATATGTTATACTATATTATATGTTATACTATATTATTTATATAGTTATACTATATGAGTTACGTATAAACACTCAAAAGCTACTCGAGTAAAAGAAATTCCTAAAGCGTTTTGAGATTATTTTTTTAACTAAACGCAAACAAATATATTTTTAAAGTTAGATCGAGATAGTGACCGGTCGTGGAAACGGGACCACACGGGGACGTCTCACTCGGGAGTCGAACCCCGTAATCTTAAATCTCGTAACTTTACCGGACTGTTTTAATTATCCTACTAAAAATGGTGGACATTTTCTTACGAACGGACTGTACGGACTGACATTTATTTTTATTTATAAATTCTCTTTTTTTATATTACACTTACGATTATTGTGACATTGCCGTGTGTTTTTATTAAGTTCTATAGGTAACACGGACTGTGCACGCGGTTTCATACGTGCTAGTTTTTTTGTTATAAAACTTATTCAATATGGATATCGCATACATATTCTCGACGTTAAAATTACTACTCATAGTAAAGTTCAGAAGTTTATAGGCAGTAACACTACCTCGTGGTAATAGAAAAATGAGTAAGATAAATCAAGACCTTAAAAAAATTCTTTAGTGTACTAACAGTGATGCTGATTGGTTCAAACGATATTGAAGTTTACTGTAATGTCTTATATATACGCCGATATATATTATAATATGCTCCTATGAAAAAATACGTACTCAATGTTAATTAATAGTAGCGGTACGGTATGATGACCGTTTTGACGTTTGTCCGCTCATAAAGTTGCCTATAAATTAATAACTGCGTTTGGAGGAACAGGTCGGTGCTATTTATTGTCAAAACTAACGTACAGTTAGTCCTAAAATTTACCGAATTTTAAATATCGAATTTAATATCATAAAAACTTTCTCCTTTTAAACCTACCAACATTTATCTCTGCATCACCTAATGGTTGACTGGTAGAGAATGCCTTCAGCATTAAGTCCGCCATTGCGTATTTAAGGCATAATGTATAAATAAATAAATAAAATTAATTTAGTACACTGATTTCTAAATTGTATACTCGTATATGCATAATTAATTATATAATATGTATCCATCTAACTACTACTATATGTAACTCTATAATATGGTCCCGCGAACAAATCTTTTACTAACATAAAAACAGTGCTATTTGACTGAATCTTTAATTAATCATAATTATTAGTGTGTCTACTTGTTTTTAACACAGCTCAGAGTTTATATTTTTCAAAATTTCGAAATGTGATATATATACTTTATAATAGTATATGTAGGATCGCTAGGAAGTACAGCTACCACCTCCGGCAAACTCGCATCAATGCTTAATGCTAAACAAAGCAGCATTTATTATGTGTTTTTCGAGAATAAATTGACATTTCACATCACTATTGTAATGTGTCAAAACGGCCATCATAACGTGCCGCTATTATAGATTGTAATTATAACCATTTCACTGTATTTAGTAACTTTTTTCATTATCAATGTCACGTTATACGATACTTTAAATTTTTTTTTTACATTACAAGTATTTATTTTGAACATGTTCTAACTATATGATGACACACAATATATATCCTTATAAAACAAACTACAAATTTAATTAAGGTCTCGTCAATTGGTTGTAAATTTTTCTACATCTTTATATATAATATAAATGAGTTAGCACATATTTTTTTCTTGGGCACGAGACATTAGCGCTGTACTAAAAGCATCACCCGGTTCATTGAACTCAGATACGGAGGAAAATTGTGTGATATTTATTTGTTGTTACTCTTAGCGATGCTTAGAATGTTTTGCTCTGTTTGACCTGTGTCCAGACGACGGACGTCTTTTATATTGTTATATTATGCGACAGATTTAATAATATTTAAATACTATACTATATAAACACGATATTTATACAAGATGTCTTAAAAATACTAATAGTCTATATCATTGTAGCTTATGACAATTGTGTCTGATTAGAATTGCGACCAAGATATACTATTTATAATGCCTAGTGTGTAGGGGAGTCATGCTCCGGAATTAGCCGATATCTAACCAATAATGTTCGTTGTAAACATCGTTGTATTATATATAAATTTAAAAAAGTCGAGTCATAAGAAATGCCGGTAGAAGTGAAAACTCAAACCGATGGAATAAATAACTGGGCTCTTTATTGAGTTTTGAAATCAATAATAATCTGAATTATTTAGATGCCATAAAATTTGTGAATTGAAATTATTCTCACTAGTCCGGTTTTCACATCTAATGGCACTAGATTTTTATATAGCTTACTATTCAATCAAATGTATGTGCATGTATACAGTATAATTTCATAGAATTTCGTACACTGGTCGCTATACTACGCGTTGTTAATCTAGCGCAAGCGCAATGCCTCACGAGCATGTCGAGGTCATCGGTGACGTGAATCCATAAGTCTTTTCCCTACCAAAATCGCTAAACTTTTTTTTTATGTCATAGGTGGCAAACGAACAGGTGGGTCACCTGCTGTTAAGTGATCTTTTGGAGGGAAGGGTTAGGGGAGGGAAAGGGAGAGGAGAGAGGAGAGGGGAGGAGAGGTGGGTCTCCGGCGCTCTCACTAACCGAACGAAACGCAACAATGCAAGCACTGTTACTTCACGTCGATTTTCTATGAGAGGGTGGTACTACCCCGGGCGAGCCGACCCATTCATGCTGAAACCAATAATAGTTTCAGCGTGGCTCTACCACCATTCAAACGACGCTAAAGAATTATTCACTTCAAAAAGTTAAAAAACTCTACACAAACACTCAAAGTTTTGAAGTGACTCCTGTAGGTGTAACGCGTTATCATCTCTATTCTAATCGTTATTTCAAATTGCATACGATTGTAATCACATATGTGCTTAGAAGCATCCCGATTATACGTACGTATGTATAATATATACAGCCATTCCTTGATATTCGAATTATATATAATATCTGAAATTACTTTCATAAATTATGAAGTTGTAATTACTTATCAAAATTACGACATTTAGTACTTTAAAAGTGTCTTGTATATAATCATTATTGATATCAATTTTAAATAAGGAAATTTCGTTAGATTTTGATACTTGTACAAGCTTATTTTTATTATCACATTGCGTTATGGTAATTGATGCAATTATATGAATCCGTTCTTTTCTAATAATGTAAAGGCTACAATTTTTATATCTCAGCTCCGGAGATGTACAACTTATTTTGGACTCAAATAAGGCAATAAGAAAAAAAGATACAAAAAAAATGAGTATCAATGTAAAAAACGTAAAAAAAAAATATCCATATATAAACAGAAAGGGTTCATTACAACTTTGTTCTTTGTTTGCGAACATATTTTCAGCCACTAGACGATCTCCAGTTAACATAAAAACAATAATAAATAAACACGAATCAAAAGTAATCACGGTGTCGACTTTTGATTTGGCACGTCGGGGAAAAGAGAAAGACCTTCGGGGAAGATCGGCCTTCTTCGGTGTTGTAAAGCGTTCTCTCTATAGCACAGTGCAATGGCTCCAATAGACAAAGATCATGGTATACGAATTTAGCTAACTTTCGCGGTCACCTACGCGACGTGACAAATCAAAATTCGGGTACTGGTATTAAGGGCAGGTGGTTCACTTTATGCGAATGAACAATGTGAAAATAATATATATATCTGTACAAGAAATATATCATAAATAACAGAACATATTTAGTAGAATAGTGCTAGACCTATTTATACGCAGTATTTTGATTAGTACATATCTTTACTTTAAGCAGAATATGGATCTCTAAGTTTTTTCATATAACTTAATCAATATAATTACAAGTAATAAACAAATCGAGATAAAGCTTTCACCGGATGCTAGTTTGGAATTCGAATATCAATTGCGTTATCCAAGATTAAGTTTTTTCTCTAACGAGTCGAATAGTATTGATAAATATATAATAAAGTAATATAAAAATTAGAGTCCCATGTAGCAGCGTACGTTACTCAGAAAACGTACATATGATATGCTATAATAAATAATAAGATTTAGACAAAATAATATCTCTTATCTTTCTTAATCGCGGGATATAGTTATAAATTTGCCCTGAGAGAAGAACTTTCCACAATATAGATGCAATATTCCTAGAGCTATTTTCATTTTATTGGAGGTTTATTTTCCCAATATAATTTCTAAGCGGATGTATATATATACATCCTCTCAAGTTTCGAGGTCGTTGTACTGTAATTTTGTTTTTTTTCTATTAATTTGTCAGGCTATTTCATTTGAGACTATATTTTTGTTTGTTTTTTTTTTTTATTGCGATATTCTATGGAATTACACGTCAGATTTCAAAATTTATTTTTGTATCGTATAGTATTTATTCTGGGGAGGGGGGTTATAGAATAACTAACAGTACGCTACGACCTTTAGGGGCGAAGTACCATAAAAAGTGTAGGTTTGAAAATATGCTAAGTAACAATTAAAGAAAAGTTTTAATGGGCTTAATATTGCGGCAAGGGCTATCGACGACATACGAAAAGTGAACAATATCAACAAGGGCCGAACTGTGAATGCCTATGACAGCGAGGTCCTAGGCTGCGCGGCGTCTTTATGGAACCATCTCCATATGCAATAATCGTACTGTATAAAGGTTTTGTTAAAGCTTACTTAATTACGTTGACATTCATTTTGAAAATTAAGCACTGTGAAACCAAGGAACATACCTATACTTGTTTTGAGAAATGTTTTCTAAAGTTTTTTTTTCTTTGCCTGCAGATTGTACGGATCAAAACGCTGCGCTAGGTGTAACACTCCAATATCTCCTTCAGAACTGGTGATGAGGGCCAGAGACCTGGTGTTCCACGTGCATTGTTTCTCTTGTGCTCTTTGCAGCACTCCATTAAATAAGGGGGACACGTTCGGCATAAGAGATTCAGCTGTCTACTGCAGGTAATCTCATATTATAATTATTATTGCGAATGAGTTTTCGGTATAGGAAAATATTGTAATGAAACATAGGCTTTTTTAAGGTCGCCTGGTTAGCTACCATCCTCAAGTTGTTTTTTTTATCAGGCAAAAGAACTGATTGTCACCTGATGTTAAGTGATCACCACCGTCCAGTAACAACACCAGAGGAGTCAAGCGCGTTGCCAGCCTGTGTTTGGGAGAAGGGGAGGGAGGGAAGGAGAGGGGTTTTGAGGGGAGGTTGGGCTCCTGCGCTCTCACTGACAAGAACAAGAACTGTTACTTCACGTCGGTGTTTCTGTGGGTCGAATGGTAGTACCCCGGGCGAGCCGACCCATTCATGCTGAAACCAGTAATAGCTTCAGCGTGGTTCTACCACCTACAACATACGTAAACCTTTCTCATGGATCGTTTTATCTACTGTATGAATTGTATATATGTATGAAATATGTTTTATGTACCGCATGAAAATCCTTTCAGTTATTTTTAAGTGTCGCGAACAGACATACAGACGTGCCAGAGTAATTTGTTTTATAATATGTAGTGATGTACTTATTATCTCATTTTTAATACTTAACTTTTTTATCCAAATTTATATAACTCCGCGAGTCTAAACACTACATAGTACACTACACAAGTAATAGCTTCAGCGTGGCTCTACCACCTATGATAAATCCTGTCGCCAAGCACCTGTCAGTGTGTTTCAACAGCTGATCTCTAGGCGTAGTGTGTTTACCATCTTAGACTATATCGTTATTTAATATAAGATGAAATTGTGTCAAATACTAAAACCCATACGGTGTTATTACAAAAAAGTTAAATACGTATTGAACCCTGACTTTAAAAAGGTCTCCTATTAAATGCACCGCGATCGCTGAATATTCGCCATCTTGCTCTTTTGTCTCGCTTTGGTTACATTAGGTTAGACTTGCGAAAAAGCATTTGTCTCGCTTTGGTTACGCTAGGTTAGACTTACGAAAAAGGATAACGCGAACTCACCTCGGCCGAGCGCGGTGCATTTATTAGGAAACTTTTTTAAACCAAGAATTTAATATTTAACTTTTTTGTAATAACATGGATAAAATATAATAAACAATGTCTACCTCTTCTGTACCTACTATCATGTATTCAAAATGAAAATCAAAAATACTGTATTCAATTTAGGCCCTGACGGGGCACTTATGGACGTCAAAACTACCACCGGTTCGGAAAAATCCCAGTCATCGAGAAGAACCACAAAGAACTCTATCTGGTTTATCTTTTCATCATACGTAACATACTTTTAAGTTATTATAACATAATATACATATACAGTTACATTCGTGGTTGTACAGAGAGAGGCGTCATTTCCAGATGTCACCATCGTTCTCATATTGATCCACCCTATTTAGCCTTTACGTATTAAGACGTGCTTGACATATGACTTGAAATTACTGTTTAGCAAATCGGTAATGTGTTTAGGAACTTTGTTACAAAATCTAACACTGTTACCTAAAAAACTTATACTTGTCTTAGTGAGCCTGGAACATGGAGTGACCAGTTTGTTATTGTTTCTAGTATTTATATTATGTCGGTATTTTACTAAATCCAGATTATCTAAGGTTTTGGGGATTTTATACTGTATCCTATGGTTCTTTTTTCTAATATTTAAATTTATTTTTCGAGTAAAAACGACTGTTAGAACAAAGGTAAAAACTAAAGCCCAAAGTCAATATTTAATACTAATGTCAATTTGTGGAAGTCCCACCGCTGGGCATAAGGGGTTCTTCTAAAAAATATATAGTTTAAATTTTTCCCACATGGGAAGGTTCCACAAGACATTTCTCAAGTTTGAAAATATACACATTTTGTTTTCCTTCACTGTCAGCCTGTCAGTGATACAAATTTAAATTTGTGAAAATACATTATTTATGAGAAATACCTTGAGCCTTGAGGGCCTTGAGATCTGCCTATATGTCAGGGTTCGAACTTGCAGACTTAGAGTCGATATTATTTCGTTTACATCATACGAGTTTCAAAATTCAATTTACAGATTACAACAAAATATTTGTTTAGAAGATTTTTAGACATTTCTACAAACGAAAACAAAATTTAAGTATCTGTTTGTA
Source organism: Antheraea pernyi (assembly GCA_015888305.1). Lineage (NCBI taxonomy): Eukaryota > Metazoa > Arthropoda > Insecta > Lepidoptera > Saturniidae > Antheraea > Antheraea pernyi. The sequence continues at coordinate 294,413 of MU159018.1, forward strand.
TTTTCAAAAACAGCTTTTTACTAAATGTGTATGAAGAAATATATATCATATATATATCAAAAAACTAATTTTAAAAGTTTTGTCTGTCAGTCAATTTAAATCCTTGAAATGTTTGAACCGATTTTGACGGGACTTTCACTGGCAGCTAGTTGATGTTACAATGAATAACTAAGTTACTTTTATTTTAGAAAAAAGAAATAGATTTCGGCGTAAATATAACCCTATATAAATACAAAAACGCAGATTGAGTTAATAATAAATTTCATTGTTTTAAAGTATATATATGTGAAACAGTTGATATATTATATAAAAATATAAATACATAATATTGAGTAACCGAAAAAAAAGGGAATCAAGATTTTAAATATTATTGCAGGCTGCATTATGAAACGATGCCGGAGTATGGTGCTCACATGGCTGTCCCAGGTCCGCCGCAGATGTGTCCTGGGCCCTATTCAGGTCCGCCAGCCGGACCACACTATCCCCCCTACCCGTCTCCAGACTTCTCACGGGTAGAAACCGATGTTCCTAAAGGGCCCTTTTTCAACGGCGGTTCGGCACCCCCGCCCCGGCAAAAAGGACGCCCTCGAAAGAAAAAACCAAAGGACCAAGAAATCATGACCGCTAATTTGGGTGAGTCGCAAAATATGAATCATAGCGCACAAGCGAAATACATCTGTATGTTTGTACAGCTATGCATTACATCGTTTTCGTGACATTTGCAATTAGAGTTGGTCATTATAATAATAATTTAATGCATTCTCCGATGATACAACTAATTGAAGATAGATTATTGCAAATTTTTTTTTTTAGCGTTATTTTGCTACAAATTATAACGGATAATCACGAAAACGTTCCGTTATTATTATTGACTATGATACTAATCAGACGGTGTTATCGTTTATGAAACAGTACATAAGTATGAAAGGGAGAGCACTTCACATTGAAAGTCACAACGGCAGGATAATTGATAACGGCTTATAACAACTGTTATTGCGAAATAACACATAGCGTAATTTAATAATAATATGAAGCCGTTATTGTAATTAATTAGATTCGACTTAGTAAATATTTCAATATAAGGTATAGTGTAGTCGCAGTCAGCGTACCCTGTCATCGCGTGCTGTCATTTTGTAGTTAACACGAGCTCCGAGCACTTTTCGCCGACAAAACGCTTACGATTTTATTAACACATTAAAGTCAGAACTGCACTTACCTTCGGCAGATTATCAGCGTTCGACTTCCCGTGTGTGTTTTGAACATTATTTTTCCTTTTGAGATATCAAAACCAGTCTCTTTATCTGGGCAGCGTTGTTCGTTCGATTCGGTGCGACGAGAGGCGAAGCCGCGATGTAAACTATTTTTTTTTAAATTCAAATTGTAACGTTGCGTGTTCACCGGTCGGTTGTACTCATAATAATATAACGATTACTTTTACAAATAAATATTTTATTGTCAAAAATAAAATGTTCAGTGTACTTATAAGCAGTTTTTTTATTTATTACACAATTATAAAGTTATTATTGTATAAGTACCGTATTTTTTTATCGTGAAGTCGCTCGCATTAGTATCATATCTAACTATTAATGCAAAAGTCTATGTAAAAGGTAAAAAAATATAGTTCACGTATAATCAATACAATAAATAATTTATGAGAACTCTGTAACTCGTAAAAAGCTCTTCACCTTGGTAAATGCATTTTTATGTAGGAATAGTTTTTTACACTAAGAATAGAGGTAATTTATATTAAAACGATTAGTAAAAATACTATCTACTACATATCACTAGTTTTCGTATATAAAATTCCGTTATTATGAGTCGATATCGATACAGGAGTTCATGCCTGCAGAAAATCGTTTCACGGATTATGGGAATAGAAATTATCCATTATTGAATTACTAAAATTGGACTGTATAGAAAAAGGTTGGGAATCTGAGCCCGAAACTAACTCTGGTGTCTATTTTGTATTGTAATCAATTTTTGGTAATTCATTACCTTTGTTGTTGATATAACTAGAAATATATGTGAATTTCGTAAAAATCGGGGGAAAAATCGAAAGTGTAGTTAGTGTAAAATAGCGCAAAAACTCGTTTCTCACGTGCTCTCGCCCAAGGGCCTAGCGCCCGCGTGTCCGAGTTATCCAAAGTTCATCATACTCGCCACATTTCAATGAACCGACGTTATAGTCTGGCGCTTTTCTCTACTCGCGTACATACTGCCGTAAAGGATGTCTATCTTACCGTACCGTAACGTATTTGTTTTAATAAGTGAATCACCACTTTGTCGAATTATTTCTCTCTTAACTGAAATTATAAATCTATATAGATATTATAAAATAAAACACTAACTGTGTCCCGTAGTTTCATCTGCGTTTTTTTGCTTTGTTTCTAAAGGTAACGTCTATGCGTATATATTTTAAAATGCCTCTTAAATGGGTTATATTCTACAAAAAAACATTATACTTATCGGATTGCCAGTTTCCGAGAATAGCACCTTCAAATACACCAGTTTACTAGCTGATTCACACCCACTGTGTTAGGTATAAAAAATGGCAAAATGTCAATCGAATATAAAAAAATAATAGACTAGAACCATCTACGAGAAATTCTACATCGAATTATTATAGTCTTATGCCCATACGTTCAGTAGTTTTTGTGCCTCGTTAGTGCCTCGAACTAACTGTAATTTATGATAGATAGTAAAATCTGCTCATCTTCTTCTCGCAAATAAACCTTTTAACAGATCTTAATGAAATTCTGCATAGGGACTGATCTGACTGACTGATCCTATAGATCCTGGGACCTCTAAAATAATATGTATTTACGTTTCACTTTAGATATAGTGAAATCACATAAACAAAGTCATAGATAGCTCAAGTATATATATATATATATAAGTCTATATATGTCACTTTTAATAAATCTGCACTACCCAACGTTGCGCACCGTATGTATATTACAATTTTATAATTAGGTATAATTTAAATCATAGCGTTATCTATGGCGTTAATGGATATTTGAATACACTGTTTTTTTCTGACCGTTCTGTCCTGCAACTGGGAAGTCGTTGCAAGTAAACATTCGCGCGTTTTGAAAGGTTACATACACTCAATAAAAGATCTAATGCCGTGACCGCATTTTTCTACGTTTTATCATATCCTTTGTAAATTAGTCTGTAATAAAAATCAAATTTTACATTGGTATTTAATATAATTTTTCATATGAATTACCTGTAATGTATAAAATAATTAATAACAAAATGAGAGTTATATTGAAATTTGGCATCTAAATCATTAGAGAACCTTTGACATATTTGAAAAGCGATGTTAATAAAATATAATTGAGGTACGAAAGTTATTATAATTTTACAGTAAAAATTAAGAAATGCTATCATAATGTAGATGTTACATTTTTTTCTCATCTATTCATTGTTCGTTAAGTTGCGTGATTACGTTGTACTTAACCTCGAATGTAGTTTTAGCATGTTAAAACGACCTGTTACCAGCCAGGTATGTACTCAGCATGTGTTAGGTTCTCATGACCCCCAATGATGGATAAAAATATTATACATACTGATCTATTTATTAACATGTTTATATTCACTTTGTATATGTTTGCGTTTGATTGCAATCTAGTTTTCTACTAAATGGTGATATTATCTAAGATAGGAAACACGCTAAATCTAGGCTAGTTGTGGTGGTCATGTGTAACAGCCGGAACACAGCTATAGATGCTTGCCGACAGATTATTAACATGAGGGTTGAGGGTAGATAGTGAAGCGAGCTTGGAAAAAAAACCACTTATAGTTTCATCACGATAGTTTCCTTCACTGAAACCTCTGGTTTATTGCGGCGGCTTGAACTTACACACGCACTTACGATCGCAGAAAATAGAAGTAAAGAATTTATGGTTATTTATTATTTCAATGTTATTAAGTCTTAAATTAAATAGTAAAATATGTTTATATTAAGATTCGAAGAATCAAAAATACAAAATAAATAGGTACGACTAATTATTTTTCGAATTAATTATTCACTGTTGGCCTGAATGACCTTTACAGCTTTACCAGGCTTAGTGCATGCACTCAGTCAAAATGGAAACGAGCCCAAGGTGCCAAAGTGGCCACACCTCGGCTTAGGATGTTACTTTTTATTCAGATTTCACAAAGTAACTGCCTAACTAAATATACATATGCAGATTCTCGACTTAGGACCGTACCTTGTATTCAAATTGCACAAAGTAACTGCCTAACTAAACATTCATATGGAGATTTGTGCAATGAATAGGCGTGTATATGCACATACTCTATGAATACGTACAAGTATTTATGATCTGACAATTCAGTAATCATCATATATATTAATACGTGAAGCCTAAACTTTGTATCCCTTTTTAACGGAATTGGGCGAACGGAAGAACGTGAAATTTGGCATAGTTAAAGTTTATATGGAGGAGAAGTGCAGAAAGCTATTTATTTTATATAAAATGCATTAGAAGTACATTAAATTAATTAAAATATGCATTACTCACACTACTGCTTCAATTTTACACGACATATACACACATGTAAAAAAAAAACATTATGACATCTGTCAATAAAGGATTTCAAAAAAGGTTGCGAAGGAGGTTGCTATGCTCGACTGTATGTGTTACGATCCAATTCCCTTTTTCATTCTACATTCGCCTATAAAAAATCAATGAACTATGGTCGAATGTCGAGCACTGGGCGCCCACTAGTAAATAATAAACTTCACCAACTCTTAATGCCTTACACTGAATACGGCTCTGTACACATATTGTAATGCATAGATGAAAGGAACTAAGAATATTCCATTGTTTCGTATATTTTATGAATAAAAAAAATGTGAGAATTAACTGATTATGATATTAAAGCCGGTGATTATTTGATGAAGGCGTATTATAAATTTAGAACGTCTCGGTGCATCTTATACTTGTAACTGTTGAATGGAGATTTTTTTTTAAATGAAACTTCTTTAGAATCGTTTTGATTTCAAACCGGATGCAACGAAAAAACGATAGGCAAGTGACGTAACAACTTTTCGTGGTATTTTCGTTCGTCGGTTACAAAATTATGGCGGTTATTATTTTCGAACGGATTTTTTATTTACGATGTAGAGTAATTAGATTAAAACGTATAGAATTTTTATCCTAAGTTTATTATTTTATTGAAGTGAAAAACGACAGGTAAGAGACACAAATACAAAAATGTGTAGGATGCAGCCGGCAAAGAATGAGACAGAAATATACATACTATTTTATATTATTTTACTACTGATTTATGGGTCTTTGCACACAAACTCATACCGGTGTCATGTGAGGTAAGTATAGTTTTTAATTGTTCCATGATGATGTACGTTGTTTTTTTTTCGTGCCATTCTCGAGTAATTAGTGATATTGCAAATTTCTTGCAATTATTTTAATGTTCTAATGCGATGGTGGCTCTATTCCTAGAACTTTCCAGTCTTGCACACAAACTCATACCGGTGTCATGTGAGGTAAGTATATTTTTTAATTGTTCCATGACGAGGTGCTGTACGTTGTTTTTTTAGTTTTGTTTTTATCAACCAATCTTCTAGTAGATTACTGCCATTCTCGAGTAGTTAGTGATATTGCAAGTTTCTTGCAATTATTTTAATGTTCTAATGCGATGGTGGCTCTATTCCTAGAACTTTCCAGGGAGTGTTTAGGCAAGTCGGAATCCATGCTCCTTGGTATTATTTCCTATCCACTTTACTTGCACACGATAACTAAACTATATTACGTAAAACACCACCAACATTACAAAATGAGTCAAATAAAACAAGATTATGAATAAAATATAAAAGTCAACTTGGACTTCGTTTTTATTTTGCACAGGTGCGCTTTAAACAACTGCCAATGTCAACAGTTTTTGAAATGGCCATTATTATTTTATAATGTCAGCACTGTTTGTTTATTTTTTTTTTAATAATTGATTACTGACATTTATTTCGTGTTGTATAGTTATTTTACAGATAGTTTATGATAAGATCTTGGCGTACAGGCATAAAGTGTACCTGATTTTAAATTGTCACTATAAACTATGGCTACATAAAACCAATTACAAACGGATTCGATGCTTGTTAAGTATAAATATATATATCGATAATTGTAGCGAATAAAAAGAAATATTGATAAGACATACATTATTTGTCTTAATTAAAGTGATTAAACATTTGGAGTATTTTAATAAGTTAAATACAGTTATGAAGCTACAGAATTAAAACACAAAATGGTAACATATTTATTTAAAAAAAACAGCGCGTGTATCAGTGTGTACAGGCGGAGCAAGTGAAACTTCTTTGGATTATATACATTAAATTATATATACTAGTGGGCGCCCAGTGGTCGACATTCGACCATAGTTCATTGATTTTTTAAAGTTTGAATTTTATTAGGGTTAATTTAATTGTTGAATGTAGAATGAAAAAGGGTAATTGGAACGTAAGAGTAAAATAATACATACAGTCGTGCATAGCAAACTCCTTCACAACCTTTTTTGAAGTCCTTTATTGACAGATGTCAAAATGTCTTATTTATTTACATGTGTGTATATGTTGTGTAAAATTGAAGCATTAGTGTGAATAATGCATATTTTCATTAATTTAATGTACTTCTAATGCATTTTATATAAAATAAATAGCTTTCTGCACTTCTCCTCCATATAAACTTTAACTATGCCAAATTTCACGTTCATCCGTTCGCCCAATTCCGTTAAAAAGCGATACAAAGTTTAGGCTTCACGTATTAATATATAGATATATGCGAATACTCATATACTATATGAAGTCCCGTAATATAAATACTAAACTCTATATTTACTTATTGTGGTATACTACTAGACCTTTACACACTTATATATACTTACACGTCATATACACATACACATACATACGTCTACCTAACATTTAACGTGTAACTCAAATTTTTCCCTACCATGCCTAAAGAGTTTCATTTTATATGTCATCACGCTAATACCAATAGGAGTGGAAAACCAATGAAGAATGTTTCAAAATCGGGGTACATTTTTCTTTCTGAGATCTTCCGCTGCGTGTTAGCGCTAGCCCAAAGTTACTATTTCACGTGGACGAAGTCGCTGGCACTATCTAGTAAATAATAAAGTGTAACGTATTTTTGTATATTTAATATATTAAATCGATATTATCGTACAGTATACTATTAGTAATTATCCGTCGATGTTTATCAGGTTTCGCTACATCGTTGCAGCCCTAATTACACCCTTTAGGCCAAAATGCAGTAACAAGAGAACTGTTGGTTTGCGGTAGCCTTCACTACGAACTACGTACGACTAATTACGACGTATATTTTGTTAATCATAAATTAGCTTTGTTTGTTCGGACCATGAGTTTAGGGTATTCTAATTACATTCAAAATCATAGTTACAATTGCCAACATATTGGGAATACCATAATGACTTTGGGAAGATTTTAAGCCTGTAATATGAAAGTCTAGGGAATATATAAGATCTAAATACGAAACACTTATTAAATTCACTTACCTACCTTAATTACTTAACAACTTATTTGCATTGTTTGATAAACTTTGCGAGAAACGAAAATTAAGAAAGTTCTAGGTACATGACACTGTTGAATAACGTATTGTAGAAGGATAATTAACGTTTTTAGTATGCCGCCCTATTTATTCTTTCTTTTTTCCACTCTTTTTTGGCTTTCTCCTACTTCATAGTAAAGAAGCATAATGGCTCTATTTATTCGGACTCGTCTCTTAAACTGATTGTGATGAGAAATTCTGCGGGTATGTCCATAGTGGAGAAGTATTATCTAGGTTACCTTTTGTAACACTTATTTATAGGAGCGAAGCATTAGTGATAAAATTTAACAGAAATTATTTAAAATTGATAAGAACTTCAGTGTTAAGTAGTTACGATATATTTCAATAATTACATAGTATAAAACAAAGTCCCCCACCGCGTCTGTCTGTCTGTCTGTTCGCGATAAACTTAAAAACTACTGAACGGATTTTCAAGGGGGTTTTCACCAGTGAATAAAGTGATTCATGAAGAACGTTTTGGTATATAATTTGTCAAAGATTTTTTTATAATCAGGGCGGAACAACGTCTGACTGGCCCGCTAGTTAAATATATAAATGTACACTTGCAATGAACTCTAATATAAGATTTCTGTGAAATAATGGAATAATTATCACGCGAACAAATCCTTGAGTACATCTAAACGTATAATTAGAATTGAATCTAACGTGCAGGTAGTTATTAGATTTATGTGAAAAAAATATATTGCAGGTGTCTTGTAACTAACAAAATATATTTCAATCATTTTTAGAAATGTCTTTCTGTCTATTTGTTTGAACACGCATCTACGCTAAAGTACTGCGTTCATGATAAAACCTCACTAAGAAAATCATATCAACATTTCGAATAACATTTAGCTTTAGTTTCATTCAGATCGGTTCACACTATCAAAAGTTATTGTAATTTTAATGACGACGCGACTTAAGTACGAGAATAGTAGATAAGTAAATGGACTTAATGCATTCTGATGATTTTATTAGTCATTGTTTTTTTACATTAGGTTCTACGCAGACAGAGTCGCGGGCATAGCTAGTCTAGTATATAATAATAGCCGCCTAAAAAGAACGTAAAGTATACTGTAATAAATCCCCTACCAATTATATAATCTACAAAAGCGTATTCTACCAATGTATCCGGATGCAAACAGGGGTGAGCCACCCTATACGTGTAACACAAGACCGAAATATGAGGTTCATTTTTCGGTTTGTGCATCATAAATCTATTGGCGGATGGAGGCGGGACTCTGTTTTTATAATTTGTCATTTATAAGTGTTATTTATTCTACATTCAGTTTTATGGTAGAGTTTATTGACACGGAATATCAGTTAAGAGTAATAATACTCTTTGATGTACATGCGAATATATGTAATATTAATACATTAGGATGCCGGTGACTGTTGATGGAATATTTACGGTTATACGGAATATTTATGGTTTTTTTATCGGCCTTTGAACTAATACTGCTAAGTGTAATACACTCTCCTAAACCGATTATAAGTTAAAACGAGAGAAGTGATTGCAAAAAATTTTTTTTTTTAATGACATAGTTGGCAAACGAACAGGAGGTGGGGCACCTGCTGTTAAGTGATCACTACCGTCCATGGACACTAACAACACCAGAGGAGTCGCAAGTGCGTTGCCATCCTTTGAAGGGATGGGTTAGGAGGGAAAGGGAGAGAAGAGGGGAGGGGAGGTGGGCCTTCGGCGCTCTCACTGACCGAACGAAACGCAACAATGCAAGCACTGTTACTTCAATATAAATATGAAAAAAATAAGCGACTATTTTTTGTCTTGATTAAACTCCGAAACAGTTTAAACAATTTTAACGAGACATTCTGCAGCAAATATAGGACTTTCAGGGTATTGTATAGACTATATATCAGTCTTATATAGAATATATATAATAGTTAATCAGTAACTATAAAATTTAACCAAAGTACGAGCACGATAAAATGTAGGTCGCAATGAATCCACATAAAACGCGTGTTCTTTTACCTTTTAACGTGAACGTTGTCGGAAATAGTTAGTATATACACATATAAATAGGAATCCTATACTACTATATTATAAAGTTTAAGAGATGGTTTGTATTTTTTATTTATTCCAATTCACTATCTCAGAAACTGCTTATTGCAGTATTTGAAGTTCCTTTTACATTTTATAGTTCCTATATTTTAAAGCATTTATTAAAGTAGATTGTAGGCTATGTATTATTACGACCCTACTCAAACTACTAAGAAAGAGTCTTAGGAGAGACAGTAGGTCTGTTGGTCTGGTGTTCAATTTCGCTTCCGCACACTCGCTACGGATCCTCTTGGCAGTTGGCAAAGGATCAAGCCCGAGTTAAATTTCCTGCTGTAAAGCCCTCGAGCACGCTGCTAGCGCGATATACTGACACTGATTTCGTTAACTCATTACAAACACCACAGGTCATCCACACACTACAGATCATCCCACACACGTGTACATACACACATAGTAGGTAGATGTGTTGTGGGAGGGTTTTGTATTTCTTTTTCTTCTTTATGGTTTGTTAACGTTAACCAACATTTACAGACTCAAAATATATTTACGCACTCGTGTAGCATATGTGAAGGTACGCGCATGTATCTCACCAATTCATACATGTATAGTTAACTTAGCTTACATGAATAGTTTAGCTCAATACCCGACGGTGCACGCAACAGCCCAAGCTGAGGTTCAGCCACAGTTTGTCCGCTGAAGGCCCGTCTGGCCCATAGCGTAGTCAGTTTGATTAAAAAGGGACTGCCTGTTTGGTATCCTCAAGTTCCTTGTCATACGGCTTACTTTACAATTACCTAAAAAACCCTAGCGAAGCAGTAAAGGTTCATCAGGCCAGCAACGGATAGACAGGTCGAAAAAAAATGAATTGCGAGGCGCAGCTATTTTATTATAAGAATAACTGACATGTCAAGTTATTTGGACACGAACAAAAAGTATGTAGGCGGTTACGTCGATCACCGGCCATATTTTATAAATTTCAACAGACCGAATAAAAAAGTATACACACATAAGATAATAAGTTATAAATAATTCATCGATCAATGGTAGGACATGTGCAAAATACCGTCAAACTATAGCACCGGTCTACCTAACATATGAAACATTAAAATACTCTTAAGTGCGTATATTTATTTATATATTTCTGGTTTTTGTCAACGGTTTGCAATACCTATCACGGAGTATTCATCTGGAGAGTTAATTATAAATACATTGTATGAACTCGCCGTAAATAATCTATCTTAGAAATATCTATTTGAGAAGGAAAGCAAACGTCTAATTGTGGGACGACTTACCACATATTTGAAATAATAATAAACAAGATATGAAGTTCAGTTCAGTTGTGCAGATGTATGAAAGAATTATAAAACGGTGTATTCTAAACAAGATTGATGTATTATTTGTCGGTTTGTGAGGCATAGCAATTGTGTCTGCACGCACGTACACTCCGAGATCAGTTGATGTATGGTGTATTCTGTATTCAAGCGGTATGGTAGAGATTTGTACTCGCCATAGTGCCTGTCTTTTAGCTGGTAGAAGAAAAAACATGAAAGTATAGTATAGTGGAGATTTTAGACGTTAATTACTTTGTGATCTGGTTTAAAAGAGTCAGTATCAAAACGTCTTGTTTCCAATTAATAATGACATTAGAAAAACGAACCAGAATTAATTAATTATTAATTTACATGTTATATTTATACTGTAAAAAGAGTATCTATTTAATTAATGTTTATATCAATATTGATTATTACCATATTTTGTTTATACTTTATAGATTAAAAAAAAGTCCTAATTTGCTTAAATGCAATACGGTCTCTTTACATTTTTTAAGGACTTATCGTTACAATGATGCTCTTTGCAGTCAAATAATATCCTTCTATTGATCTAGCTGTAAAATGCTAAGAATCGTACAAGTAATTCTATACACGTTTTATCGAACAGTGAGCGAAAACACCTCCCATAGATTAATTATAGAAAACTGACAATAAACATCTCCTGGAAACACATGTTACCCCAATAACTCAAAACCGCGAGGTTTCCTTGGTAACGCACTCACTACGCCCAACTTTACGAACTTCACGTACGTAATCCTCTTTGTTAAGGTTTGCGTTAAAATTAATATTTTGTACCTAATGATATTATAACTATATAGAATATAGATACGTCATAAGCGCTTCGCCTGCGGCTTGTTAAAACTTGGCTAATTAGCTTATTTTTGACGACTGTCCCGTCAATCCGCCCGTAACTAAGCAACATTGTATGTGTGCTTTATCGTTGCCATTTGTTTTGTCAAAATGTCATGTAGGTGATCTTCATTATCGTTACATAATATAAAACAAAGTCCTCAACCACGTCTGTCTGTCTGTCTGTTCGCGATAAACTCAAAAACTACTGAACGGATTTTGATGCGGTTTTGACCAGTGGATAAAGTGATTAAAGAGAAACGTTTTAGTATATAAATTATCAAGGTTTTTTTTAATAATCAGGGCGGGACAATGTCTGCCTGGCCCGCTAGTTAGTTATAATATCATTGTTTGTACCCGTTTGTTTATTATCTATATTTGAAATAAATATGTAACCACTTTAGAGTTGCTTCTGTAATCCTTCTAGTTTTCTTCAAAGTACTTGCAAAAAAGAAACTTACTTTGACCATTTTTGAACAAAGTTTTCATAAATTAATTCTTATGAGAGATCCTCCATAAAACGTATTTTAAATAATTGAAGAATTTATATCAATAAATGCTTTAACATATATTTAATAAAACACCCTAGTTATTGTATTATTTTCTTAGAAGGCAGTGTATGTAAATTCCGGTACGTATACGCCACGCGTTTAATAAGAACAAGCGACACCTGACGGTTCAGAGATTAAGCGATTATCCCGACGGCAATAAATTATACTTCGCTGGATTGGATAGTCGACGTAGTACTGTCTCTGGTAAGGTAGGGTCACTTTTTGCCCAGCCGGCATTTTCGCGGCCATTCCCAGACCAGTTTTGGACCAGTCTATATCAATTATAGTGGAACGCGGTTACGTTATGGTGAAATGCGAAGTATGGTTTTGTCATGGGCGTCACCATGTAAGTAGACCACGGCCCTTTATCTTTTTATCAATATATCTTTTAATGAGAAGTGTTCTGTCCATTTTACATAATATTGCTGAGAAAACAATACCTTAAGGACCATATGGCAAAAGTAATAACGTCATAATGGGTTCCAGAGAATTGTGGATTTTCGCATTACTACTTCGAATTATACTTGAATTTTATATAATACTAGCTTTTGCCCGCGACTTCGTCCGCATAATGGAATAGTTACTTTGAGCTAACGCTAACGTTTAACGTCAAAATTTTAAATAATACTTACTTAAACATTCTTCATTGGTGCTCCGCTCCTATTAGCATGATGATATATCGATAAATAAGCTATCTAACACTGAAACAATTTTTTAAATCGGACCATTAGATCCTGAGATTAGTGCGTTCAAGCAAACAAAGTCTTCAGCTTTATAATATTATAAGTGTAGAAGTATAGATTGTATTATAATGACTTTTATTGTTGATACTAAATATACATAATCAATCTCTCTAAAACATTTTAAATTGTCAACGTTTTTAATACATGAGGCTAAAATGTTAATGGTCAGTGCGCCCCATGATAAGAATACCTCTGCCGGCTATTCCCTCACTATCCTACTTCTATTATTTGATTTTCTTAGCCAAATTGCACTGCCAATTTTCTTTATGTCAACTGTCCATTCTTTTAACTTATTTATCTTTTTTCTTTTTAACAGTTCATATTCTTTCCTTTCTTATTATTATATCCATTATACTCTTCTGCCTGTACTTATTTGTTTCGTCCATTGCAATTTCAGTTGCTTAATTCTCTTCCGTTGTTACTGTTAAAATTAGTTCCTACTCTCTCTCTCGTCTTTTCATGAAACTCCTATCACACTCCCTTTCTATTCCTTTTATGTTATGTTTTGAAATTTATATTTTATATAGTAGGTATATTTGTGAGACAGCGTTTGAATTTGACATAAATACCTGAGACATGGCAGAATAAATGAACCAAGTACGTTTTTCCTGTTTGTCACATAAAAGTTTATGCTTTGAGATATGTCTTTAATTAACCGAATTTGTCTACACCGCTATTATAAATACGTGACATTTGTGAATATGTTTTTATAGTATACTAGCTGTACCCGCGACTTCGTCCACGTGGCACCTTATGTAAAAAACAGCGGGTAATAAAGTCATCTGAATGTATTAAGTCCATTTACTTATTTACTTTTCTCTCGTACTTACGCCGCGTCGTCATTAAAATTACAATAACTTTTGGTAGAGTGGACCGATTTTAATGAAAGAAAGACTAAGTTACTTTCGAGGATATACTTTATGGTTTTCTTAGGTTTGAGGTTTTAATGTGAACCCAGTACATTAACAGTGATGCGTGTTCATGCAAACAGGCACATAGATAGACATACATCTCTAAAAATGATTGAAATATATTTTATTACTTACTCCCAGAAGCTTGCAATATCATAGGAGGCAAACGAACATGTGGGTCACCTGATGTTATATGATCACCACCGCCCATAGACACTTGCAACGGCAGGGGAGTCGCAGTGGGTCACCTGATGTTATGTGATCACCGCCGTTCATAGACACTTGCAACAGCAGGGGAGCCTGCGTTTGGGGAAGGGAAGAGGGAAAGGAGATGGGCCTCCGGCGCTCTCACTGGCCCTACGAAATGCAACAATGCAAGCACTGTTACTTCACGTCGTTTTTCTATTTTTCTATTTTCTATGAAACCAGTAATAGCTTCAGCGTGACTCTACCACCTAAAGATGTATAGAAGAAGAAGATACAGATAGATTATTCCTAGACACCTGCGATAATTTTTTTCACAAAAATCGAAATTGTACAGACACATTACCTTTACATACTTATTATATGTATAGATTATTTGAAATAACTGATCGGATTGTAAAGGTTGTCAATTTTTTTTAATACTTTCTAAATTTTAGTGTTAACCATAATCTCATTTGACCTTACATGATATTGTGGCTTAAGATGGCAAGCAAGCTAAACTTATACGGAGCTGCCTCTCAAGTGCGTCTGCCGGAATACACCCGCAGGTGATTGGAGACAGATTTCCAACTTGATGGTGGTGACGTCTGGCTAGTCGTACTTAGAACAGGCCCTACCTTCATTTAAGCAAGCAGTAATTGATACAAATTTAGTAACGGGCTCTGAAGGAACTTTTTTTTTATGTCATAGGTTGCAAACGAACATTTGGGTACCTGATGTTAAATGATCACCACCGTCCATGGACACTAACAACACCAGAAGAGTCGCAGGTGCGTTGCCACCCTTTGGGGTGAAGGGTTAGGGAAGGGAGAGGAGAGGGGAGGGGAGTGGGCCTCCGGCGCTCTCACTGACTGAACGAAACGCAACAATGCAAGCACTGTTACTTCTTCACGTCGGTTTTTTATGAGAGGGTGGTACTACTCCGGACGAGCCGACCCATTCATACTGAAACCAGTAATAGTTTCAGCGTGGCTCTACCACCATTAGACTGCTGCTGCAATTAATGACGTCTAAACCTAAACTTTAACGACAACACATCTATACAAAACTTTGAACAATTGCTTCAAGATTGTCCCAGGCTTAGCGCGAAGAGACTGGAACACATATTGCTATGTGATAATCTTCATACATGTCCATTCAATATTTTAGGCTTGATGGAGAAGGAGTCTGCAATCAAATTGTTCGATCATTTTGCTAAGCATGTAATCGCTAATCTTAAGACATTTAACAGAGGACTAACAAACGTTGGTGACTTTAATATTATGCCCAGGCAACACGTCAAGGGAGTGAATAGTGAATTGTATCAAATTGCGATCACTCCTCTCTCCCTTTTTATTGCCAATTTCAATTGACCTCTGTGCGAAACAAACAAGTTTGAAAAAAAAGCCTTGTAAGTTTAAACAGAATTTAAAAAAATATATATATATATATGTTGGAATTTGGCACATTTGAAGATACCTCATTAGACTATTGTAACAGTGGGCCTAACAATACGGTTTATGAAGCACACGTAACTATTTCCCAAGCACTGTAACGACATTATATCAGATAAAGCCCGGGTTATTCTGTCACCCGCTATGTACGTGAATGTTGCGATAACGCTACGCCGACGTGCCGTAAGAGATCTGACTTTACAGTTCGTATTCCGACAGATGTGGAGTTTCACGTATTCTATCAGGGCCTGTGCATTTAACGATAGGTGGATATAATAGTACGCTTTCGTCCAACCCATATAAAAGGTTTTTTTGGTACTTGTGCATTAAATGCACCGCGCTCGCCACCGTTGCCGCGGCCGGCTCGGGTTATTTTTTCATAAGTCTAACCTCACCAAATCAAAATAAAAGAGTAAGCAGTCGAGAAAAGAAGCAGGAAATTCTATCTTAAACTCTTACACCTAAATATTATTGAATACTTTGTTTTTAAATAAAGTATTTTGGAATCTAAAAGTGTTTTAAAGGGCTGCATTTAAAATTCGCATCTTGATATAAAGATTGAAAGGGATGGGAGCAGGGTTATTCTGTCACCCGCTATGTACGTGAATGTTGCGATAACGCTACGCCGACGTGCCCTAAGAGATCTGACTTTACAATTCGTATTCCGGCAGATGTGGAGTTTCACGTATTCTATCACGGCCTGTGAATTTAACGATAGGTGGAGATAATAGTATGCTTTCGACCAACCCATATAAAAGGTTTTTTGGTACTTGTGCATTAAATGCACCGCGCTTACCGCCGTTACCGCGGCCGGCTCGGGTTATTTTTTTCGTAAGTCTAACCTAACCAAATCAAAATAAAAGAGTAAGCAGTCGAGAAAAGAAGCAGGAAATTCTATCTTAAACTCTTACACCTAAATATTATTGAATACTTTGTTTTTAAATAAAGTATTTTGGAATCTAAAAGTGTTTTAAAGGGCTGCATTTAAAATTCGCATCTTGATATAAAGATTGAAAGGGATGGGAGCATCAGGGGAAAGGGTGATTTCCCCCTCCCCGGGGAAAGTCATAGTTACTAAGATATTTATGATCAAAGTTTTGAGGTTATGTGTCATTTCCGAACAGTCATTGTATATTACCAACTCGATGATTTTAAAGTTAAAACAAAACGTTATCGTCTCGGTTAGGTTAGGTTAGACTTGCGAGGAGACAGTCTACGTGTGCCAGGCTGCCTCTCTCTAGCGCGGGAGGCCCATCTTGGGCCGGCTGCCGGGGTGACATGTGTTGCAAGCTACCGCGAGCCCGTGTCACTCCATTACGGCAGAAGAGGGTACACCGTGGGGTTTTAGTCCGTGCGAGTCGGGCATAACCCACTCTCTCCCCCGGGAGGGTGGCGTATCCTGTAGGATTTCCCCACGTTAAAAAAAAAAAGGTTAGACTTGCGAAAAAAATAACGAGAGCCAGCCACGGTAGCGGTCGGCGAGCGCGGTGCATTTAATACACAACTACTTTTTTATATCTAAAACAGATTTCCATGAACTCGCATTTCATGGTGTGAATTTCGTCTTATATACAGAGATTTTTTTATATCTCTCTTCTTTATGGGTACTGTTTCCGTGGCATTTACTATTACTAATATTAAAAAATATATATAATGTAATCGTAACTAATACAGAAGTGAGTTACTTTGTTTGTATGTTACGCTTTAAATACATAACTTATCATCATGAAATTTTTCATACACGATGTCAGAGGTATAAAAAAACAATGAAGTATACTTTTCATTTAGAAAAAATGTAGTCGTCGATGGATATAACAAATTGTCATTAACGGGAGTGAAGACGAGAGCAAAAAGTAGTAACGTAAGTAATTAATTCATTCTTACAGGTTGTAATATGATACGGATTAATAATTTATTATTTCTTTCATATAAAAAAGGCTATAAAACGTGTTTAGAATATATGTTTTTTTAATTATTACAATTTCTGTAGTAATATTTGGATCCGAGTGCTGATTTATGAAAGAGATGGATGAAAGAAGATTGCATATGAGAGATGCGAATGTCAAGATGGATGTGTAATGTAACTAGAATTGATCAAATGAATAGTTAGTATGTTAGAGGAAGTATGAAAATTACACCAGCCGCCGAGAAATAGTACAGTAATGAGGATAAATGTAAATCTGAATACCGGATATGTATATAGGTAGAAGAGTGTTAAGTATAGAGATATCGCTGTAATGGAAGACCGAGAAAGTTATGGATCGATTGTAGGAAGTATGATATGTATATAAAAGGTGTGGGTATCGAAATCACAGGTACTTGACTCTATTGCTATAAAGGATGTTCCTTGATTGAGATATTTTATTAAGTTTCGGAAACACAATTATAAATTAATTAGCATACCTAATATGTTGGTCTAGGGCTTTTTTTAAGCTCGATTTGTTAGCTACCTCATGGGTGATTCCGTAACCACTTTCTATGATAAATTTCATTAAAATCTTTGTAGCGATAAGAAAGTGATTGATAGAAAAACGTTTATACAAATGTACAAAACGTATGAATGCTGAATGTGTGTGATAATTACATATAATGATTTTATCATATGATGTTATGAAACAAAAACATATGTAATATCGTGTAATTTCTATAAATTTATGCCCACCTCATGAGCTTTTTTTTATAATGTCATAGATGGCTAACGTGGGTCACCTGATGTTAAGTAATCACCACCGTCCATGGATACTAACAACACCAGAGGGGTCGCAAGTGCGTTGTCACCCTTTGGAGGGAAGGATTAGAGTAGGGAGAGGGAGAGGAAGGGGAGGGCAGGTGGGCCTCCGTCGCTCTCCCTGACCGAACATAACGCAACAATGCAAGCACTGTTACTTCACGTCGGTTTTCTATGAGAGGGTGGTACTATCCCGGACGAGCCGACCCATTCTATGATATATCTCATTAAAATCTTTATAGCGATAAGAAAGTAATTGATAGAAAACCATTTATACTAATGTACATAACGTATGTATGCTTGAATATATTTGATAATTACATATAATGATTTGTTAAATTATAAAACAAAAACATATATAACATCGTGTAATTTCTATTACTTTTCCTAATGGCCGCCTCATGAGCTACCACTCGCATATAAAGAACCTGTCACCAAACACATGTAAATGAGTTCGGACAGCTGCACTTGAAAGCTAGTTCCCTCTCTGAATTAAGCATATTATTATCTTATACCATACTACGTGTACCCGCGACTTCGTTCGCGTGGAACCTGATATTCAAAACAGTGGCTAATAAAGTTATATGAATGTATTAAGTTTAATCGCTATCTACTTTTCCCTCGTACTTAAGTCGCGTCGGCATTAAAATTACGATAACTTTTGATAGACTGAACCGAATTTAATGAAACAAAGACTAAACGTTACTCAAAGACATGCTTCATGGCTTATGGAAAGGTTTTATCATGAACGCAGTACTTTAGCAGTGATACGTGCTTAAACAGACAGACAAACAGTCAGATAGACAGACAGACATTTCTAAGAATAATTGAAACGTATTTTATTACTTGTTTCTAGATATCTGCAACATTTTTTTTTTACAAAAATTTAATAAGTACAGACACTTTAAATTTACATTTTTATTATATGTTAAGAAGATTGTTATGAAATATCAGACAAAATTATGATCAAATACTAAAAGGCAAAATTATGTAGAGTATAAAAAGGGATAAAGTTTTTAAACACTGGGGCGTCCGACTTAAAAAAAATCTCGAATTGACTACGCTATTGGCCTAGCAAGGCCCTTACAGCTTCACCGGACTACTAAGGCGAGCGCTTAAGGCACTCAGCCGATTTTACTTTGGTAACTAGCTCAAGGGTGCACGACAAACCTCGGCTTGGCCTGTTACCTAGTTCATGCAATTCACGACCTAACTGAACTAACCTAAGCTAAGCTATATATTCATACTTATAGGAGTTATAGAAATATATATGTGCTTACATACCTCAATAACTCTTACATGTATTTCGTGTCGGATAATTTTTCTAAGAATTTCAGTTCGATAATAAAACACAATGCTCACCTGTGGCCAACACACAGGTAACGGTATTAGCATAAAGTAAATCTTTATTACTACGATGAGAGATTCAAGCATATTACATAGAGTTGTAGAATTTATTGTTCTATGAGAATTCATCCTACTCGAGATTTTACTACAGCTATAACATTTTTAACAAGTCCATAATAACAACATTAATATGTGTATACGAAACGGTTTTATCAAGTGGTCTGTTTTTATGTTATTTTTATAATTCTCGAATAACTAGTAATGAACTGGACGGAACTGTGTTATTTAAGCTTGTATATTTATGTCTCTTAAGAATCTGGTTATGCTGATACCTAATACCAATATGATTTCTATTGTTTACAAAACGATCTTTTCATTTTTTTGTCCCGACCTGATAATAAAAAAAAACTTTACAAATTATATACATAAACCTTCCTTGTGAATCACTTTATCTACTGGTGAAAACCGCATGAAAATGCGTTCAGTAGTTTTTGAGTTTATCGCGAACAGACAGACAGACAGACGTGGCAGAGGATTTTCTTTTATAATATGTAGTGATAATCGATCACACTATAACTCTATATTAACTTTATTATGGACATGGCCTATATATTGCCTACAGAATTGTATATTACAGTGAAACTCGGATAAGTAGAATCTGAAGAGATGTACATTTTAATATCACTTATACAGGCTTTTCATTTAATTCGTTTCCCAAATAGGCAGGTTAACATGACAGTTGTCTTATTTATATAGGAAAGGAATTAGTCTGTTTGCGAACAAAGATGTCATAACTAGTCTAAACCTGATAAATAGTCTTACTTATACGGACTATTAAGCTACAAAATCCCAATTATAGAGGTAAACACCGAAAAAATCTGGGGAATCGAGTCTTAGTTATAAAGTTTGAAAATTCCTAGTAATTATCAATGGAGGTTTCTCACATATCTAGTGCCCACATATCCATATTTCACTGTATACAGTTTAGTTTTATTAATGTTAGACAGATATTCACACTCATACATATTAAATGTTACCTATATAGCGTAACCGAAATTGTAACGGTAACGCACTTTTCCGTCTAAAACTGCTCCTAAAGAAATTTCACTTCAAAAATGGTTTAACAGATATCTAAGCCGCGTCCAAGAGTATACATTTAAATACATTAGACACATTGTTCTTAATGTTTATTACATGATATTAAATCTCAAAGATTATGCAGGAAGTTAGAGTCTACGCATATTTTTGTAACTATTACCGGGCCTAAACAATTGTTTATATACATAAATAAATAAAGTAGATAAACTTATTTGAAATTATTAACTACTTTGGGCTATCGCTAACTTTAACTCGCGACTTCGTTTACATAGAAGGTGAAAATATAAAAAAAAAACGTACGTTAACCTCGATTTTGAAACATTTTTCCTTGGTGCTCCGCTCCTATTAGTCTTAGCGTGATGATATAATACCTATAACCTCTCTCGATAAATGAGCTATATAACGCTGAAAGAATTTTTCAAATCGGACCAGTAGTTCCTGAGATTAGAGCGTTCAACCAAACAAACTCTTCAGCTATAATATTAGTATACATATATTAATAAGAAGTAAGTTCTCACTGACGAAAGCGCTGCCGAAAGGTAGTTCATAATCTTTACCTAAATGGATAAGTTAAAATAAAATAGTTTAGTATATTTTTTTGTTTGCGAACCGATTTTCATTACTTGGCGAGCTTTTGTATTATCAATAAAAAAAAACTTGGGAGAGTTTTATATTATTTGTATTAAAAACATATAATAACGTATTTGTATAAGCTCGCAGCCGATGTAAAAGAATAATATTAGAGAAGTAATGATTACGGTGGTAAAGTCTTTAGCATCGTCATCAGCCTGTAAGAGACCCACTGCAGGGTCATAGGCCTCTTCCCGAAGGAAGGTATGGGCGTAATCACCACTCCAGCCCACGACGTATTGGTAATTTGAAACTCTGAGAAATCCACAGTTATATGTTTTCCCACATACAGCAGTACTACAAGAACAATTCTCCGGTTCAGGAGTCCTCACGATGTTTTCCTTCACCGCCGGCCAATACTGTTACAAATTTAAATTAGAAAATGTACGCGAATTCCGAAAAATTCGTTGGTACATGCCGGGGTTCGAACCTGCGGACATCGAAATAATATTCCACCGGTCAAACTACTATACAACCACGACTTAAAGTCTATAGCAAAATACCATAATTTTGATACTTAAAAAATATGAATTACGATCGAAATTTGACTACTCGACGATCACTAGTTAAAACAAATACTAACAGCGTCATCGCCGTAAATCATCTTTAATTTACACATAACTTAGGCATAGGCATTTAAGCATAGGTTGTTGAACACAAATTCCTATTAAACTATATCTCAAATATGTTTCTTGGAGTTGTAATTAAATTTAGCGACTGAAATGTTATTTACATGGTAGACACGCTATTTTTTATTACACTAAAGAAAATATAAAGAATCTGTTACAAAAAGGCAATAAATATAAATATAAATTCACATATCCATATACACCTTTTGGAAGGCGATGACGTTCTTAGTACAGTACAATGAATTAGTACAATTAATGTCAAAAATTGCTCAAAACCAGCGGAAACCAAAGGTCTCTATATATGATCCACATCATCTGCACCGGCTTTGATTTTTACTAATTATAATTTTATTAATTAAAAATGCCGTAAATTGTATAATATAAAAATTACTTCTCTATTTCGGAAATAACTCAAAACTCCAAAATAAGTAATCCTTCTTCTCTTATGTTGCAATAAAAAGATCTAGTTAAATATACTTTATATTTATCGGTCTCCTGATATGAAAATAATTGTTATAATACTGGAAACAAAAATCCAGGTGCTAATTAAATAAAAATTTATAAATAATTCAGATTGTTTTTAGTAGAAACTTATTAAATAATGTTAAAAATTATTATCTTTTAAACACTTTATAATTGAAATACTGCAACCTTTATGTGTTAAAAATTAACGCTTTAATAAGAAATTAAGCTATAATTCAAGAGATCAAAATTGTTTGGTGTTTTTATAAATATCTCTACCGTCATATGCTTCTAAAAATATAATATTTAAAAAAAATTACGTGTTATATTATCTAGTCTTCTAAAATTAAGATAATTAGTTTAATGATGAAAACAGGAATCCTAGTAGCTAATTAAATTAAATAGATAAAATATAAATAATTCAGATCGTTTTTAATATTAACTTATTAAAAGAGTTCCTAATTATTTTCTGTAGGAAATATCTTTCTTTTCTATTTTACTATCTTAATGATAGATGATCATAGAATATCATCATTGGTGGTGGAAGACTAGTGCAAGTTTTGGCATTCCATTCTATGAAAGTTTGCGTTCACTTTTCAGCACCTACAAATTCTGTTAAAGCCAAACTTTTCTTTTCCGTATATGAATCTTACTCTTACATGCGGTTGTATATCAAAAAATTGTAATACTTTCATCGCTAGTTAGTTGGTATCAAATAATTATCGACTTAAAGCCTACACAGACGACAAGGGCGATTATAAATAAAAATGTTCTGACATCTCGCTTGCAGCATTTTCAAATGAATAGATTGTAATCCGCAACATCTTTTTGAGTATTGTACATAAAAACTTTATTTAACATCAAATTCATACACATACTATATGTGAATCTTTATCTAATTACTTGAATAATTCAGTAGCATCTACCAAGGTTTTTCGTCTTTTAATTTTAGTCCAAATTAATTTTTCCTTTATTATAAATTTTATTGTATTAAACAGCGGACACGTGTAAAAAACCACGTGGATATTTAGTTGAGAATAACAGACGATTATATTTTGTAGCATTTTACCTTTAAGTGATTTCAAGAAATTCATTTCATTATAGTAGGAACTGAGGACACTAACATTATCATATACATTGATTATCTCTAAGTATCATAACAATATTGCTCGACGAAGAATTGAGTGCTATTTTATGGATTAATTTATTTGCATCATCATGTGATCGGTTGTAAATTTTGCACAATACAATTGCATATTTTCTTCTCAAAGTTGCACGAAGACATTTACAGCTCGACCTAATCTTTCAACTTCTTCGGTCGTCTCCATTTCATATCCATCAAATACAACTACAATAATATCTCTTGAAATATCTGATAAAGTTATTTTAACTTTAGAAATACAATTATTGTTAATATGGTTTTTTTATAATTTTGAAATTGAAAACTCGCTAGGATCGTCCTCCCTAAGAATTTAGAAGTGTGACAATAAATTAAAGTAACTAGTGGGACAAAAAATAACGTCTCCTAATACAATAACGGGAGCGGAATAAATTATACGTTGTAATGAAGTTGTTGCATCTGCTGCGGCATGTGTCGTTTGTTTACGAGCTTTTTCTGGGTTCCATATATTAAATTTTCAGTCGTAAGTATATTTTTAACATAAGGAATTATACTAAATATGGTTTATTTAATTCAAATGAATACGACTGATGTAATGTAAAACAAATTGTATTAATCGTTAGTGTATATTTTTATTAGGATATAATAATGCAACGGTATTGTGTTTAATCGTAAAAAAACTTTTTTTTTTCTAAGTAACTACGCTATTGACCTAGCAAGGTCTTAACAGCTTCACCGGACTATTTAAGAAAAACGCCAGTGGTGTAGTGTGTAGTTAGTTTTAGAGGAGTCTTATATTAAAATTTATTGAAGTGCTCCATCTAACTTTTTGATCGAATATATATCGAACTTTTTACTAATAAGGGGAATTAATAAAAAAAAGTGCGTGCGTACAAAGTACACATGTCATAAGTGAAACTTCTTTGGAGAACTAATTTATAAGTTTTGTTTATATTGATACAAATCTAAAACTTTAGATTTCCGAGACTTGAAAAATAGATGAAAAATCTGCGTTTACTGCAAATGACGTCACTTCCGTTGCATAACTCCGTGACGTTACATCTGTAAAAAATTTAACATTATACATCACAATTCGTCGCTCCTATAACAGCGTACAATTTGGGTATACAGTGGCAAAGTAAAGAAATATAATTGTGATGCTTTTTTCGGAACACGACTCCTCTAAGTTAGTCCGGTGAAGCTGTAAAGACCCTGCAGGGTCAATAGCGTGGTCAGTTCGAGAAAAAAAAAAAAAAACTCGTCTTAAGCGTTATACTATGGCGGGTGCATCAACTGTATAGTAGTGATGATACAGTCGTTTGCTATGTCCTACTGGCTGGCTAATAAATGACGATTGTAAAAAAAATTCTGGTTTGCAATTTTTTGATTATATATATGTATCTATAAAACATAGTGGGTGTATATAGTTGATTATTGAATACCCTGTTTTCAATATGAAAACAAACTCTCAACACACACTCACGTGATATAAATAAATGCTGAGGAATAAGATATAACGTTTCCTGGTTTTTATCAGTATAATTAATACAGCCTATTTTATTTTGAAGTACGCCGGCGACTTATCTCACATTGAACTATAAGGGAAACTGTGCTGAGATTTTTATTTATACTTATTGATTAACATTCTTTATAGTAAACATTCTCTCGGAGAGAACTACTGGTAGCAACTATATGGTTTTGAATGTGTTAATGTATAGTTTACTTATGAAAAGTCATGATGAAGAATTAACAAATGTTTCTTGCTGCAATTTCAATAGTAAATGTTCTACTGGTACAGTAGTAGTATATATATATAACATCTTTAGTTTATACTTATCGTCTTTAATTGAAAAGTCTGTCGTCAATCCCTCCTATGCCTAATTCGACAGCTATATTCACCGTCTTTACTTGGCACATAGCAAATATAGGTATAAAAACCACGTATGATTAATGAGGCTACTAGTAATCTTTATAATATAGTGGTTGTTAATAATCGTTTATTATTTGACCCTATATCTATACATATAATAAGATTGTAATACTAATTTCTTTGTATTTTTTTTTATTATGGCACGGCAAAATGACTCCACTGTGCCTGATGTTCAGCACAGTATAATCCAAAAACAATGACGACCACCGAGCGACACACTATCCATCGCCGGTCGCCGCTGTCATGCCGGCCTGGAAAAAGCTGGACATGCACAGGCTGATCCCGAAACGTGACCCGCAGAAGCGTATCACTATGACGGGCTTTTTCGCCACATGCATGGTGGTCGCGACCCAGTCGGGCTTCTAAACCCTACCACCACGCTTTCGCCATTGCCTCGTTCGTTACTCAGCAGGGTGCACCACGTGCAGGTGAGGTTGGCGTGGGTGTCTCAAGTCTTAAGATGTGATGCGACACCCCTTACACCCCAAAAGATTTTTAGATTTTTGTGAAAAAAATTGTTGCAGGTATTTTGTAATAAGTAATAAATTACATATCAATCATGTTTAGAAATGTCTATCTGTCTATTTGTTAGAACACGCAACACCAACCAACATTTTAAAGCATATCCTCAAGTAACATTTAGTCTTTGTTTCATTAAAATCGATTCATTGTATTAAAAGTTATTGTAATTTTAATGACGACGCGACTGTACTATACTAGTGGACTTTTGTATAATTTTTTTGTAAAGATCCAAACGCGCTTCCATTTTTTTAGGACGCTGGAGTATTTGCAATACACTTTGTAACAATATCTATTTGATAATTTGAGTAATAATCTTCAGGAGTGAGAATTGGTTGCCGAAATGTAACTTAAGTACAAGAGGTAAGTAGATAACTAAATGGACTTAATACATTCGAATGATTTTATTAATCACTGATTTTGTACATTAGGTTCCACGCGAACGGAGTCGCGGGCACAGCTAGTTGTACTACATTAGTGGACTTTTGTATATTTTTTTTTAAATGTACAAAAGCGCTTCCATTTTTTTAGGACGCTGGAGTATTTGCAATACACTTTGTAACAATATCTATTTGATAATTTGAGTAATAATCTTCAACAGTGAGAATTGGTTGCCGAAATGTAATAAAAGGAATGTTATCCAGCTCCCTACATACTAAATCTACATAACGATAAACATCTTAAAATCAGATATGCATGGGTGCAATCAACTGTTATTGGTTCATTTTATTAGTGTCAGCTAGAAAATTTATAACTGGTTATATTTGGTTCATTTTCGAATCGAGCCGGATCGGTCAATAATTTGTCTGAATACAGTTTATCATAAATTATTTTTACAAAATCTTAATTACGATGGAACCCCTTTTAGTACAGGCGCGGCTTAAAAACAGAACGGTCTTTTTCTCTTTTGTTTAAAATTATCAACGGCAGCGTTCGTTTTCATTGCGACCCGCCATAAATTTACTATGGCCGCATCTACGGCCTCGTGATTTATTTCCCGCCAAATTATGTGCCCGCTTTTTTGGTGTCGGACATTTCGGGTAGCGTCCGGCGATCATACAGATAGTGTTGCACCGCGTTCCGTCGACGACAGTAGTTGGTTTTAAAAAATGCTATTTTTTTTGTTCGCTTTTCAAAAAGGAACAGAAAGTGGACGGCTTTATTTTTTCCATCGATAGAAGTTAACGTTGCCACGAACGTTTTGTAAATTGAATAATGTTTCGATTCGTAGTGTAGTGTTGGAAGTATGCTGGAAATGATGATTTTGAGTTTTTTGTTTGTGGTTGTATACAGCGGTTATTAGAGTTGAGGAGTTTTTTTTTATAGTTTTTGCCTTATTACATATTGACTATAATATCTACACATATAATGTGAATGTAAGTCTTACGAGTATGTACTGTTTAGATTTTTGTGCAAAAAATTGTTGTAGCTGTCTTGGAATAAGTAATAAAATACATTCCAATAACTTTTAGAAATGTCTGTCTGTGTTTCTGTCTGTTTATTTGTTTGAACACTCATCATTGCTAACTACTGCATACAAAAGCATATCCTGGAGTAACATTTAGTCTTGGTTTCATTATGTCAATTGTAAATGAATATTCTGATGTAAGAAGAAGGTTGTTCATCTGTTTCCTTGTGTACTAATAGTTTTCTTATACTGTACCGAATTTAATAAAAAAGTTATTATGCTTGGCATTATTCTCAGAGTTAGAGAGGAATATATAAATACACTTACTTATCTATTGTTTAGTGTTTATCATTTTTTACTATAAAATGTAGATTCCAATTTAACATGGTACCACATTATAAGATAATTATAATAATGATAACTTGTTTACTTATAATATACCTAAGTGAAATCCTTCGTACAAGGTATCTTACGTTTTAACATGAACTATTATTTGATTTAATTTCTCGCTCTGTTGATCGCAATAATTGATGGTAATGAATTTAATACAAAATTTATTGTGAGCGATTATTTCTAGTTACAGAATAACGTTACTTGATGTAGTTCGTCCATAATAATTTCAAAGTGTTTGTTTATTTATTTGTTATAGCGATAAGTAAGGTTTATTTTTTATATATAGTTACTGTCTTTCTATACTGCACTCAGTGCCCGCGGCTCCTAACGTGTTTGGAGTTTGGTGTATTTTCTGTGTTCGAATATTTTTAAGCATATTAATTTTAACTGTGATTTGTTTAACGGAAAAAAATATGTTTCGCTTATCATGAACCCATTATTTAAGCGTATTTTAGCTCTCATGCGTGTCCAAACAAACAGATAAAAAACAGACGTTTCTGAAAATGTTTGAAATGTATTTTATCACTTATTCCTTGACACCTGACACAATTTTTTTTTTCACGAAATGCTAAAAGGTACAGATACCATAGACAAGTTACAACCTTGTCTATATTCCATACAAAGACGCGTATATGACTAGCGAGTAATCAACGTTCGGTTCTGTTCAAAATAATGAATCATATTGTCATTTCCCTCACTCACCAGCATTTGTTATTTCATAAATTTAGGAGACTTAATATTTAGACTCGGGAAATAGACAGATGATATAGCGTGGCATTTTATTTTCAATTTTTTTATAAGGTGAAAGAATTGATGTGTCACCTGATGGTAAGTGGTCACCGCCGTCCATTGACACTAGCAACACCAGTGGAGGCAATGTTAGGCAATGACAGGGCAAAAGTTATTAGTAAAATGGCTAATAACATAACATGGTATCACGTAATGAACTACTATAACGTACCTTTCTCATCATGTGTACATTGGGCATACCATGAACGGCAGGTGTTTAGGGAGAGATTTTTAATTACAGATAGGCAGTTGACCAATTAAATTACTAGAAGATGTTCTGACACTCATGGTGTCATCGTTATGTTCTTCCTCGGTAATTCCGTTTTAAAATTATAGGGATTTGAACACAAATCTTACGATGCTGTATTGAATTATAACACTTCCAGGTATTATGTACCCTTAGTAGGTTTTACGAAGTGACAACTTCTTTAGGCACGTTGTGCGGTATTTTTTGGCAGGAGATAAACTTAGGATTTCGAGTCATGACATGCTTAGTAAGCGTGACCGACCGTATTGCGTGGCTTGTGTCAAACTAGCAACGCGTAGTATAGCAGCCTGTTTTTTTTATGTCATAGATGGCAAACGAACAGGTGTGTCATCTGATGTTAAGTGATCACCGCCGTCCATGGACACTAACAACACCAGAGGAGTTGCAAGTGCGGTGCCACCCTTCGGGGGAAGGGTTAGGGGAGGGAGAGGAAGAGGGGAGGTGGGACTCCGGCGCTCTCACTTACCGAACGAAACGCAACAATGCAAGCACTGTTACTTCACGTCGGTTTTCTATGAGAGGGTGGTACTACTCCGGACGAGCTGACCCATTCATGCTGTAACCAGTAATAGTTTCAGCGTGGCTCTACCACCACTAATACATCTAATATTGATGTTTCGTATTGAGACTGTGCAACTCATGGCATCATATATTTGATTACTTAATAAACTGTATAAAAATGTGTATAGTTATTGCTCCAAGTGCTAATAGATGTGAAATAATTTCAATAAGAATACAAATTATGAAATTTAAAATAATTCAGACTATAAGTAATTTTATAATTAAAAAAAGGACAGTTATTCCCTTTTTTTCTGTTTTAAATTCTCTCGGCAGTCCTTTTAACAGCCTCGACTTTTTTTAAATATTCTTCTTTCTAAGTTTTCTCTTATCACAGTGGCCAACATGTGTCATTAAACCAGGTAAAAAAACGTGAAATTAATACATAAATCTTGTATACATGCTCGGTAGAAGAAGGCCAGCCACCAACATGTAAAGCTGTTTCAAAAATAAGTAAAGCTGTGTAAGATTACACCATAACGCAAAAAGGCTGAAGTATTAAAGTGCGTCTATTAGGGCCATGTTCCAATGTAGAATTCCAAGATTTGAATTTCGATTTAAAGCTGTGTTCTGTGGCGATCCAACACTTTTCAAACGCGTGGTATCTCTACAAATACTTAGTGAGAACAGACTAATGTGATATCCGTGTAAGTTCATTTTGTAACAGCCGCTATCTCACGTGAGACACCTGTATCGGTGGCAGCCCGGCCCAATAGCTTTATATTGATGCTTTATTTATTACACGGACCTCTTTGGAATTAAGAAATCCAGAATAAGGATGTTTTTTTTTCCGTGAGTAAAGAGTTACGACCGCGGCCGGTGATTTTTCGAAGATTGATACTGGTTTTCTGTTTTATTGATAGCGATGGCGATGGGCGTTTTATGTGTTTGATTACGTCTGTACGGGTAACCGGTTGAATGCGTCATATTTCGCTGTTCAACGTACATAGATTGATATTTTTTTTATTGTAGCACAGTACAATTCAAAAACAATGGGCGATTACCGAGAAACAAACTATCCATCGCCAGTGGCCGCTGTCATACCGGTCTGCTTAAATGTCTCTTCACGTTACGATTGAAGGACCTCATGTCATAGGAAGGTGGGAATACACCGGCTGGGAGATTTTTCCACAGTTTTACGGTACGGCAAAGATAAAAAGTTGCGAACTTTTTAATTCGTGTCCAGATACAATTTACCGTAAAACTGTGGCTCCAAAGTCTAGCGCGCGTGGTTCGGTTCTGGAAAGAGGGAAGGGATTAAATTAAATAGCTCTTCAGAACACTAGCCGTGATACAGACAGTAGAACAAACTCAACTAAACGTATAAGAGGTAATTAATAAGTACTGTTGAAGAAAGGACAAGGTATAAGATAATTAATATTGATAAGGTCGTCATAGCGTCTCGCATTAGCGCGTCCCATTTTGTATTTTAATGAAAACTTTTTTCATACTTACGTACAAAGTACCTTGATATTTATCGGTCAGTATGTCAATCGTCACAAGTAGATGGTAGTTCGTCTTTCAGGATATTTACTTGTATCATAATATATATATTTATGATAAAATAGAATGTCTTCTTTTTTATGAAGATTATAATTTATAAAGAAATATAATATGTAGAATTCTCTTATAAAGTCAAATTGTTAGTTTGTGATATAATCGTTTACGATTTATAGTTCATTATGAGCAAAAAATGATAGATGATATCTTTATAACTTGTGTTACAGATAGATAGAATAATTGCATACATTTGTTATGCAATTTTAATTTGCTAATTTTGTTTTCGTTTTTGTTGTATTATATGATATGATGTTATTTAATAATTAATTGTGAATATTATACGAGTAATTAAATAGTTATTCAGGTTGTAAAAATAAAGGCTTGGGAAGTAAAACTCTGTTGTGTTTGTTTTATCTTATGTCTGCAATAAAGATTTGTCTGTTTTATCTAAGTTATAATTTTAATTGAATGTATCTCACATAAAATGATGTATGATTAGAGTAAAGCCTTAAATACGGCTTGTTTATATTATTTTTATAGAAAATAGGTAATTATATCCTACAGTACGGAAACTACACGGAACCACAATAGCAATGTAAGTGAATATTTTTTTAACATTTCGAGATATATCTAAAAAAATATTTTCATTAACATCGTAATTATATCGGACTTTGTAAATAAAATACTAGAATAATAATATATAATACAAATAAACAAGATAATATATACGTTTGTAATTAAATAATAAATGTATAATGACACTCGTTATAACTAATTATTGAATTTAATGATTAATTGTAATGACTCATTTACTAGAGATATGATTATTAATTTGCACTGGTTTCAGGTTTCACCATTTATTACATTTTTTAAATTATCTGCAAACGTTTTTTTTATATCTAAGGAGGCAAACGAACCGCTAGGTTACCTGATGTTAAGTGATCACCGCCGTCCATAGACACTGGCAACACCAGGGGAGTTGCTGGCCTATTAAAGTAGTGTAAATGATTTATATTCACCTATTTATTAATTAAATGTTATTAAGTCTTCAATTAAAAAATATTAAAGACGCTAGGAGGATGAAAATTTGACGGTTATTTATACGATACACAAAAAAAATTGTTCGGAGGATAAAAAAAGGCTGGATCTCGACAACAACGACAACTATCGGGAACAACTCAAGCTAACAACCATTTAATTGTTCCATAAGCATAGAAATATACCAATGCCGATCGAGCCAATTAGGAGGAGATGAATTACGAGCATACGGAACATACGTAGTTTCTTTGAGGATCAATGACGTCAAAACCACTTGACGCTTCAGCATAGAACTATGACCAGTCGATGTTGAATATTTCATAGATTGTTTTGGAATATTTTTTTTAAATTTGATCGATTTCGTGCTCTTATTTCATACTCTATTCTGTATAGCTCTATGTTCCTGCTTGAACTGCCTACTTGGGTATTACTCTACTCCTTTCTCAAGTGAACTCCTCTAATGCCCGGTTTCTGAGGTACTTTAATTGTAGTTTATCTGTTCAATAACGTTATCGGTTGAATAACTTGTCAAATTACGTTTCTGAACACACAATCATACGATAAATGTCACTAAAACTCAACGGGCCATTTGACAGTTTATTTTATGGATAACTTTGTTGAGTCAATAACTATCGGTAGTTTAGCCGAGTGTCTCGGAAACCGAACATAACTAAACTAGAATAAAACGAATGTTACAGAATTATAATCGCCGTGAACATAAGAAATAATCTCGTTACGTTTGTTCTGTTAAGTTGTAAACATAATAAAATGTTGCTCATATTATATTATTTTCGGTAAGATGATATTATCAATTTATGCCACATATAAAAAGCTGTAACGTACGTTAAAAGCGGTCGGATCGTAAAATTTTTGTTTAGACCCTGGGGTGCCTAATA
The DNA here is from genome assembly GCA_015888305.1 of Antheraea pernyi. NCBI lineage: Eukaryota > Metazoa > Arthropoda > Insecta > Lepidoptera > Saturniidae > Antheraea > Antheraea pernyi. The sequence continues at coordinate 327,381 of MU159018.1, forward strand.
AATAGTGATGTGATAACCTGTTATCGACAAATACGACATGATAATCCGACAAAACGGCACGAGTAATGCGTCGATAAATAAATGTCAGCGTAAAATCATCATAAGGACAGTCAGGTACAAATTGTTTTCATCACTTATTACATTTTTGAAACGGCTATGGTGAATTTTTGAATGTATATGAAATAAGGACTGTCGACAAACAATGAAATAAATGTGTTCTCGTTTGTATTTTCATGTTCGTTATAGTGTGAATGACAATATTTAAATTTTGGAATTTGTTTTTTTTTTTAATGTCATAAGTGGTAAATGAACAGGTGGGTCACCTGCCATCTTTTGAAGGGAAGGGTTATGGGAGGGAAAGGGAGAGGAGAGGGGAGGAGAGATGGGTCTCCGGCGCTCTCACTGACCGAACGAAACGCAACAATGAAAGCACTGTTACTTCACGTCGGTTTTCTATGAGTGGGTGGTACTACCCAGGCGAGCCGACCCATTCATGCTGAAACCAATAATAGCTTCAGCGTGGCTCTACCACTATTAGACACCATTTCAATTGTTTATTAAAATGGTTTTATATTATTAGTGTGGTTTTCATATCTATGGGCACTCGGAGCAATAATTAACAATCAAATAAATGTATTATGAGCTGCAAAATATCAATATTATATATACATAGGCCGTTATACTATCTCGCTAGTCTAACGCTAGCGCAATACGGCCGTTCATACTTACATAGCATGTCATTTCACGCCAAATTATAAATGTATCATCTGCCAAAAATACCGTTCAACGCGCCTAAAGAAGTTTTCACTTCAAATAAATAATACATTGCGTGTATCATTGTGAACACACGGAAGAAGTGAAACATCTTTGGCTTATATGTATTAAATCATGCTAATAAACTATATACTATACGAAGTCCCGCAGTATAAATACTTAACTAGTACATTTACTCATTTTTGTATAGTACTAGACCCTGACACACTTATACATACTTACACACACTAATACATACCCACCTTATGTTTAACGCATAACGAATCTTTTTACCTACCATGCTATAAGAACTTTCTCTTCAAAAATGTTTCATATGTAATTCTGCGTTTTACACGATCAAGTTTAATTATTGTTGTAATTGTGAATGGAATATAATACAAACAAGTGCAAAATCTTTATTTGCAGAATTCACGTTAAAGGTTGTAAGAATAACCTGTGAACCCACATAACAGTAACAGGAAATACGTACATGCCTGTATAGCGGAGAATTGAAAAGAACCAAGTTACAATATTTGGGTTACGATAGTGTTGTAGTGCACACATATATCATTGTATCTTACGTCCATACTCGTTAATAAAGAACGCTCTACTACCATAAAATTGGCAAAGAACTATTCTGCTCTATGTAAGATTGTTGAAAAATATATAAAACAAAATCTAATAAAAGAGGCTACAGTTATACAGTAAAATGGAGCGCGCTGTCTATCTCTGTTTTTCCTAAAGCATATAATGGTCTTTAACAGAAAAGTGAATTAGTTATTACTTGTAGAACGTATTACATCCTAGACATCGTCCTCACTTTCCATCAGGTGTGAGTGAATTCTTAAAAAATCTCTCATGGTCACTACCTCATGGAGACATACCCACATATTTGAATAAAGATCCTAATCCCGAAACTAAAAAAATTAGAGCGAAATTAACTTTTACAATCTTTTTAGACGTAGCCAAAGTTTTTGATAATGCCATTTCGGACTCGTTTACAATTTCTCACAGTCCCACGTACCCGATAGTTTAGTCCATAATATCTACGTCTATCTCTCTGATAGGGCTTCCGCTTCTGAGAGGAAGGTGATTTACTCCGACCCCACCCGATCCGCTCAGGTCTATCCTCGCATCCTCACTATTTAATCTGTTCATCACTGACCTACTACGATCCCCAGAGATCGAGCTAGGTCGTTACACTGATAATACAGTCGTCTACGTCTCAGTAAGCAGAGAATCAATCTCAGAGGTCGCATCCACGTTCATGATCTCGGCAAATGATATCGTAGTAAATCAACAAACAAATAAACAATCAACTCTGATAATAATTCCTCTCTTAGATCTTTCCAAAAACTGTTACAAATTCAAGCTCCTCAATATATATGGAGCATTACCTATTCTTGGATCTCCCAGGACAAGTACTTCGATGTTACCCTGCTCAGGAAATTCACCTTCAAGCCACACGTATCGATGGGTAATTACGTAATAACCAGAAAAGTTAAAATGTACAAGTGCTATTCTAGATTTAGATTGTACATCTATGTACCTTGATCGTGTGTTTATTATTTCGTCATGTAATTAATTATAATTTGGAATCAGTATATTGAAACGACTTGTATTTATAATGAAATATTCCCATCTGTGTTAGATATTATCGGCATATACATGTAAAATTATCACAACATAATAAAATTAATAACCATATTAATTACTTCACATAACTTTAACAAATTTATTATTTTTAAACCGGTGAATAAAAAAAAAGGAAATACATATTCAACATGAAGAATAATGGACTTCACTATACCATAAACATTTTATATTTCGTCGTCATCTCAATGTCCGTTTGATATGTATCGGCGCGATATAACTCTACCTTTTTAAGTAGTAATAACATCTGAAATATGATCGCCGGTCAGATGGTTCACGCCGCTTGGTCGTGTTACATGAGTTAAGGCAGTCGGTAGCACCCCCCGTTGGCTTGTTATACGATACGATACATAACGCCGACGTATTTAATAATTTTCTCTTTCAAACGTTATGTCGGTATGTTCGCTTTTCATAATATCCATACTTGGTAATTAAAATTAAATGCTCATTCAAATGCTTCCCTTTTGATAACTCAATGATTACATGCTTCTCCATTTCAATAGTTTCTACATTCGATTCGGTTGTAATATCTTTTTTTATGAGCGGAAATAGTAATCGAATACTTTATTTATCGACAATAATCTTATTTGATGTTAAACAGGAATACAGTCACAGACATAACACGTTAAGCCTAGAAAGTAAATTACATCTCCCAACTGCAAATGCTTTGATGGTAACACTTTCAGATTAACATAACCGAGGCAACTGTTCCGTCACCGTTTTTGATATTAAAATCAATGACTACTAGAGTACTAGGTCCCCGTCCAGCAATTTATTTATATTTATATAGAAGATAATATTAAAACTTGTGTGTCATATACAATAATGGAGTTCTATCTGATATCTGACTCATGAGTGACTCTAAACTGCGTCTAAATCAAATCTGTGTGACTACCAAGCTTCTACATTAAAAAAGAATGATTCCTCTTTCTGAAGCTTCCTCTAATATCTTCATCTCGAATTACACGCTCTAAGTTATCTATTCTTTTTACGTCGTTACTATGTTCAATACCTTATACCAGAAGCCACATTAACGGCCTACGTGTCGGTGAACTCTCATTCAAAATCTTCCTATTAGTTTTTTGCCAACATTGATTGAGTTTTTTTTTTAAACGTGTTTGTTCAAACCTTATTACTCTGTCGCAGTATTATTCCTATCAGTTACCATTCGCTTAAATTATTTGAGGCACCCTATCCTCACCAATATTACCAATAACTTTAGGCCCTGTGAACGTATTATTTAAGTAATAATTTACTTGTAAATCATTTAATAGCAAAAACATAGTATATATCTTTAATTTATCATCGCATTATCTCCATATTCTAGATTCCGTTCTTTTCTCTTTTCCGTCGATAATGCATGATCGCCCTTGATGAATCTTAATGTAATTTAATTTTACTAGACTAGGTATTTTATTTATTTCTATAAAGGAAACGAATGCAGTCAAGTCCATATTGCCTCTAATTTTTTTTACCTTCAATTCCAAATATGTTATAAGAATTTGCACCGTCACTTGCGGGCTATAAAGATTGACGCGTGAAAAAAATTTTTAGTGGCCACCGGACGAAGTGTTATCGTATAGGAAATCTCATTTTTTGTCTCTCACCAGAACATGAATGGTGCGCAGGATTTATGAGATCGCAATGTTCTTTTTATAACCCAACCGGGTGTTTTTTTTCGTTGGTTTTTTTTTCACGTCCCCGCGTTATCTCAGTACATTTTGTGTCTCAATCTATTAATAATGTCTTCTTTTAATGGACGCGACGTTTTGTGTTTCTCGATGTTATTTATCGATAAGGATGTGACGCGACGGAACGTCACTATACCGAGTTTGGTGACAACAATTTATTTATACTGTTGTTTTTATATTATTATATGTACTATTTAACTTGGATATTTGGGATCTCTAGTGAAAGGTAAATTCTTCTAATTTTGAGATTACTTATTCCGATAAGATATCAGGTACAACAAGTTTTTCATGATTTGATGAAGAATTTAACTTTGGATAAGGTATTTTACGAATAAAATGTCTGATAAAAAATATTAAACCCTCAGCTGATTTTTTAAAACCCATATCTGAATATGGCGGATCATGCTTTTAATTTCACTACACGGTGAATTGGCAATTTCATAGTTTAGTAAAAAAAAGTTGGTACAAATGTAAAAATAATTTTAGAACTGATTTTACGTAAAAAAAAATATTATTTAAAGTTTTCTAATAAATCAGGTATTTTTTAAGCTTTTGCTGCCAACAGTCTGTTGACCTGTGCCTCATGAGGACAGTCCAGGGGCTAAATTAAATGCTAAGGTAAATGGATAACTTAAATAACAAGAACAAGTCTTGAAGTTTTAGGTTTCGTATACAAACACGTTGTGAATTTTACGGGAATAAATTGAATTCTTGAACTAACCTCAGTTATAGGGGTAAAGTATTTGATTTTAGGATCAAGGATTTTAGCAGAGTGTGGACAGCTCTCTCGTTTCCTCTCATGTTTTCTTGCTTCGTCTCGCTCACTCTCCTCTCATTCTCAGTTTTTTAGAGTGACGTTTTCGCCGCGTACACAACTTCGTTGTCGCCACGTAGAACGTCCAAAAGAGTATTTTAGTTTATGAACCCTCCATAATATAGGCTTCCCTGACGTTGTAATGGGCTACGAGGGGGGGCATTAATTTGCTTATTTTTGATGACGTCACGGATGGCGGGACCTGGATGTATAAATATGTGAGACGCGCGGTCTTACCCACTGGGCTACCATTGCCCTAGCAGCGTACCACTATAAGTTAATTCCTCTATAGACTATAAATTCATTTATTCTAGACTTATCAACTGCTGACCATGAATCTTTAAAGAGACCAGAATAGATTAAAAATACTTTTTCAATGTAACGTAAGCATGGGAGGGGGGGTAAGAACATTGCTTACCTTTACTCATTAGGAGGAGGGGGTGGTCAGAAATTACAAAAATTCTGCTTACGTAATACTTAGTCCACGTAGGTAGATACCATATTTTTATTACAAAGACTGGCAGTTCGAGCAACATGGGACCTCGCGAAACATTAAAAACTAAGTTTCAGGAATTCGGTATCCTAACTCTACCCTCCCAGTACATTCTTGATAATTTAATGTATGTACGTAAAAACATAGAAAAACTGCATTTTGTAAAAGACCGGCATAAACTAAAATAGGTACTAGAACTTCCGAACACGCTGACGAAGTTTCTATTGATAAATTGATGTTAATGGTGGATATGACATAGATTATGTAGTGGTTTATGTATCGTCGTTTGACATAAAAAATTAGACATGAAAATGTTACTAGTTTCTATTTAATTCCGTTGGTTTTAAAATAGATACTAAATTGTATTGATGTAACGTGTTTCTTAGTTTTGAATTGTCTATATTTGTTGAAGCGTTATCAGTGCATTATAGCATGAAAGCCTTGAGCTATGTACAAATGACCAGATTATGTTAATCTACCACCCTTCCCCGCTAGTTTGCTAACATGCTGTAATCGGAGCGTGAATATAGAATACTCGAGGTCATCATACGATGGACGTGGTGCTCCACACTCGAGTCTGAATAATCACGTTACATGAGTAAAGGTACGACAGTACTGAAATCTTTGTTAAGATCAGTTTTGAGCTAATTTTATTGATTTTCGTGTCGCTTACATGGTACAGGGGATTTGTGTTTTGTGAATAGTGAATAATATCGATACTGAGACGTCTGGCTCGGTTAGGATTCGTATAGTGTTACCTTTATCTATCGCAGTCATTGCGCTGTGCGATAGAGAGAACGCTCTACAAAGCCGAAGCATGACGATCGTAGCCGAATATCTTACTCATCTCCTCGACGCGCCAAATCAAATTGCCGGGTACTGTATACTGTGGATACTTAATATTATTGTATTTCATTTAATATTTATTCCGATTAAAAAATAATCATGTAGGTATTTCGTCAATTTGTAACAGAACAATTATATTTAGTAAGGTTTCCTAATAAACACGCCGTATACTAAGAGGAACGGATACTTTGGGAAATAATCACAGATTAATGAACTCCCAATATTATTTGACCGATTACCAGAGATATTGGTACACCTAATAATTTTACATGGAGAATTATAATATGCAATCTCTTCTACTATAACTCACCACTAGGTGGCGCTGCAGTATAATGACATATGTACCGTTTCATCGTTTGCATAGTCATATTCGTGGTTATGGTTAGCTTAAATGTAAATAATGGCTCAAATCGCATTAAAATATTTACGAAAATTATTAAGGTTATCATAATATACATAGAAAGTTTAATTAAAAAAAAAAGTGTGTGTGTATTTATGTACACGTGTTAGAAGTTATACTTATTTGGCATAAAAAGATAAAAATCTTTTCAAAAATATTATCTTTCGCCTTATTCTACGTTTGTAGAAAAAATGACACTAACAATAGAAAAAAGGTATTTAACACTGAACTTTAATACAAAGAAACAAAATGTTGACAATAGCTAACTTCAGGGTGTCGGTTTTTCATAAAAAATTACTCTCATCATTTTTCCTTAACGCGCCAAAAGAAGTATAACTTCAATAAATACGTATATAAGAAAAGTATACTTTATCTGAAAATGTAAATGGCGTGGCGTTTCCTGAAATCGCACCGTATTTTATGCGAATCGGTTATTAAATTCACGAGTAAAACGGTCGAACAGCCCGCCGCGCTTTATAATTACCGGCAAGCTAATTGTTGCTACTCGGGCTACGAACATGACCGAAACTATCGTGTTGCAGTCGACGAATTAAAAAAAAAAGATACAAATTTTTAAATTTCGAAGCACTTCCATTTTTAAATGCCCGGATATATTTATCTGAATTACTAGTCGTAATTCGAACTCAATTCATTATCTTTTTATAGTTCGAATGTTTTTTTTTTAACTTTATTTGTGGCAACTAATCTTTTAGATTATTACTGCCATTGTCGAGTAGTTAATAGTATTACAAGTTCTTCTTCCATTCCATTTTTGGCAACCAGTCTTCTAGTAGACTATTACTGCAATTGTCAAGTGAGTATCGATGTTACAGGTTTCTTGATATAATTTCAATGAACTAACAAGATGGTGGGCATCTTGTTAGAACTTTCAATGGAGTTTTTGTGGCATCACAGAATTCATATTATTTTCCATTCACTTCACTTATGCACAATAAAATAAGTATATTACATAAAACACCACCAATTTTACACAATATAGAGTCAAGTAACACAAGATTATGAATAAAATATAAAATTCACTACATGACACACCAAAATCCCGCCAAAACTCTGAATGTTTTTGAGATTATTTTGTTAGAGAGTGTAACCTCTATTCTTGAGTTTTTGGCGCGATCTTGGAATTGCACGTGGTGGTTTTTTATATTTTATTCATAATATTGTGTTATTTAGTTCTATATTTTTGTAATATTAGTGGTGTTTTACGTAATATAGTTTGTTTATTGTGCACAAGTGATGTGGATGGGAAATAATACTACGGCGCATGCCACAAAAACTGCCTGGAAAGTTTTAACAAGACGGCCACCATCTTGTTTTTCATTGAAATGATCGCAAGAGACTTAATATTATTGATTACTCGCCAATGGCAGTAATAATCTACTATATAGAAGATTGGTTGCCAAAAACCAAAATTAAAAAAAGAAATTTCTATTCTTATAATTTTTTTATCTTATTTTGTTCTATTACGTCAACTGCGAGTGGGTTCAAATATGTCGTTATATATTAATTCTTGATTAATAGAAATTAATATTACTAATTATAGTGTTAATAGTCCAAAGTAGTTAATCAAGTTTTGTTACATTAATAGTTCTCAACCGCCTACCAAAAATCGATAGACACGCCACTCTCTGTAATGACTTTGTAACGGATTAGATGAAAAACGAATGACAAGAGAATCATTCGTTTCTGAAGAAAATAATAACAAACAGTACGACTGTTAGTTTTTTCTGTTCAGTAACATTATTTTTATGAGCTTATTAGTCGTTAAACCGACGTCTCGGGATTGGAAGTGAAACAATGAAATAATGCGTTCACGGACTAAATACAGCGTGGAACGGTTGACACATTTTTCTATTATTTATTTACCTTACATCAAACGCACCGACAAATATTTTTCTGTAAATTATAAGAGTGTCGCGGGGTGTCGAATAACATCTAAGACTTGAGACATCCAAGCCAAACTCACCTGAACGTGGTGCACTCTGCTGAATAACGAACGAGGCAATGGCGAAAGCGGGGTGGTACGGTTTTACAGCCTGACTGGGTCGCAACCACCATGTATATGGCGAAAAAGCCCGTCATAGTGATTCGCTTCTGCGGGTCGCGTTTCGGGATCAGCCTGTGCATATCCAGCCGTTCGCAGGCCGGCATGACAGCGGCGACCGGCGAGGGATAGTGTGTCACTCGGTGGTCGCCATTGTTTTTGGATTGTACTGTGCTTACCATCAGGCATAGTGCGGTCAGTTTGACGGGCTACAATAAAAAAAAAGTATTCAGAATCTGGTAATACCATTTCTCACAGAGTACTAAAGTAGAAGAAGGTATGAATGGTATGTATGTAGTGTAGGTATTTATACATTTTTGAATATAATTGGATTATGTACATGTTTTACAGATCTTATTGTCATCGTCAATCTTTTTGACCGTTCTCTATACTATACTACACTAGCAAAACCAGAGGAGTCACAAGTGCATTGCCAGCCTGTGTTTGTGTTGGGGGGAGGGGGAGAAGGAGAGTAAAGTTGGGCCTCCGTCGCTCTCACTGACCGAACGAACGCAACAATGCAAGCACTGTTACTTCACGTCGGTTTTCTGTGGGTCGGGTAGTAGTACCGCGGGCGAGCCGATACATTCATGCTGACACCAGTAATAGCTTCAGCGTGGCTCTACCACCTACATAAATTATCGACTGATCTATTCAATTAAATGTATACGAAATAACGTAACCATTTAATTGTGTAGATACAAATATAACACTTTACAATGTTAATTTTTGCAAGTGATAATCTTTAAAAGTAATTTAAGGTAAATGTTCTCTTTTATGTTTCAATATATTTATGATTAATAAATAAAATAAACTAACAACTGCTTACTTCCTTATTTTATTTTAATGTAAAAAAAAACAATTACAATCGGTTGACAATTTTTTTAAATATATTTTGTTACGAAATTTAAACATGTTGTCGATAATCTCTATTAGTTATTAATCTCGAAATGCGGATACTTTCCGTGTACTAATTTCGTTAAAATCAGTTGAAAAGAAAGACAACTAATTCGCAATAACTTTACGGTATCTAAATCTAAAATAACATCCGTTATTTCACACTTTTACTACCATATCAATTGAAGGATTTATATGAAATTACCGTGTACGAGATTTGGAGAAAATGGGAAAAATCATTCGAGAAAACTGAACGATTTCAATCGTGCAATCGTGTTTTTGTTGTGTGGATTTTTTACCGGAATAAAGCCTCGGGATGCCGGCAATGGTGTGGTCGGTACGAACAAGCGTCAGAAATTGTTATCGAATATTAAATTTTCCACAGTAACAATGATTTATAAATCGTTACCGTTTAAAGTAATACGAGAATCGAAAATTAATTTCATTTCGAACGTAAATAAATTTTCACATTGTTATTATTTCATTTCAGTACTGAGCAAGCGTTTTATATTGATAACATATATACAATACTCAAAGCTGACTCCGTGTATATTAGTGAATAATCAGACAATACCTCAATCAGCCACAAATTAGGCTTATTAGGTAATTGGGTCAACCACCTATATCAATTTATATAGGCATCTTGCATTTAATTATGCATGCTCCACTTTTGGAATCAAAATGGGATATACAACGATCGATTATTTACGGTGTTCACATTTACATAAACATGCATTTAAATTCCGAATATAAAATTTTATATTAAACCACTGAACCAAACCGAAAAATTTAAAAGTTTGTTCCAGGGTTTATTTAAGTCTTAATCTAGGGAATTAATTTTTAAATACACCGAAGCCTTTCATTTCTACTCTCAATTTTGGTACAATCGAATCTTAACTCATTCGTAAATTCGTAGTTGACCCCCCGTTTCTCAACTGCTAAATAACTTTGTTTTTGTTCTACAGCTTTCGGGAGTTTAAATGTTTTTCAGCACTTGAAACTCTCAGACTACTTTTGGACATCGGATATATAGAAAATCAGCTGTGGTGTAGTGGGAATAAAGTCCAAATTTGCTGTTCGGGTAGTTTGCGATGATTCCTTATGCTAAATTGTAAGCATGTCGCGCAACAAATTATTATAAATGTTTTTATTTTATTTTAGGCATAACATATAAGTCGTGACACTGTTTAAATCAACATAGGTTACATTATCAAATATGTTTTTCTGGACTTTGAGCGGATTGAGATCATGATTGCAGCATACGATATGTGCATGCACGTCCAAACTGAAAACAATGCTTAATTAAATATTTTATAAATATTATGATACAATAAGCAGGTGACTTGTTTTTTTAAATCATAACATAAGGTTAATTTACAGATCTTATATTAAAGTGTTTGTTACTAACTTCTTTTAGTTTCTTATTTAGGTGTCATTTATATTTTTTGATATAAATAAATGCCCTTTACTTTGAATTAATCTCTTAAGACTCGTGGCTTAATGTATAATTATTTTGGCACATTAACAGTCAGTTAATTTCAGGTGAGACTAACGTACGCCTACAAAGAAGAAAACATAAAAGAATTGACATTAATATATTTAATGATAGGGTAAAAAAATTTAAGACACATATAATAACTGAAACATAAAGGTATGATAGCACTGTATCACTATGATTTACTCTGTCATCACACTAGTAGCCTAGTGTACAATTTATAATTGGATTGTAGATTTATGTTATGTTCTATTAATTTATTTAGTTACCCATTTAATGTCAGTCAGTTATCTTCTATTATACCTTTTTGTAAAAAAAAGTGAAGATAAATATCTATCATCACGCCATATCCCTACTAGGTCAGACAGTAAATAGTTTCGTTACCCATTTAATGTCAGTCAGTTATCTGTTATTATACCTTTTTGTAAAAAAAAAGTGAAGATAAATATCTATTTCACGCCATATCCCTACTAGGTCAGACAGTAATGTTGAACATACCTAATACACATTGTCGGCTCTGATAACATTCATTATTGGTCGGCGTCGTCTTTTGTTTCAAAGGATAGACGTATTCTGCCTCATTTATTAATTGTTTCGCCACTCATAAGAACCACGTGCTTGAATCAACGATGCATATTTTATAGAATAATTTGGAATAAATTAAATACGAAAGAAGAAATTTATTAGACTTTGAGTATAATGACTATGAATAGTTTTTCCCATAACGCTGTACATAATCTAAATAATACAGTGCATAATAAGTGCGTAAAATAAAATAATTATTAAAACTTTATAAAAAGATAATGTCACCGCTATTCAGCTATTTAGATAAATATTACAGAACTGTGTACATATTTATTATAACATAAGTTCGATAATAATGTATTGTTTATACAGATGCAATGTTTAGGCAACTTTATGAAAATATTATATACATTCTGATCCTGTTTAGATTATTAGACATAGTGGTTGGATGATATTGAATTTAACTCGTGAAAGGCGTCGACGAATCAATATTACATCAGGGTATAATATAATCGGTAACTACATAACAGTCGAATTTAAATGTTAACCATGATTGTGATTAACTGATGTGCTAATTAAGAAAGCGGAAAGATCATGCTCTAAGTTCCTTTATCTACTGGTTATGTATGTGATACTATAGTCGTGTAATCTATAGTAAAAAATATTTTTTATGACATAGTGACGTTACTGTGCCTGTGTTCCCTATAACAACTACCACAACGAGGTCGGCAATCTATGTGTACTAGTGGGCGCCCAGAGGTCGACATTCGACCATAGTTCATTGATTTTTTTGTTTGAATTTTATTAGGGTTAATATCATTTTTGAATGTAGAATGAAAAAGGGTAATTGGAACATAAAAGTAAAATAATACATACAGTCGAGCATTGCGACCTATTTCGCAACCTTTTTTGAAGTTCTTTATTGACGGATCTCATATTGTCTTTTTTATTTACATGTGTGTATTTGTTGTGTAAAATTGAAGTATTAGTGTGAGTAATGCATATTTTAATTAATTTAATGTACTTATAATGCATTTTATATAACATAAATAGCTTTCTGCACTTCTCCTCCATATAAACTTTAACTATGCCAAATTTCACGTTAATCCGTTCGCGCAATTCCGTTAAAAAGGGATACAAAGTTTAGGCTTCACGTATTAATATATAGATGTCGCGTCAATGCAAAGTACATCGTCATCACTTTGTTCGAAACTAGCTTTCGCTCCGGGTTTGATGGCGCTAATGTAGCGTTGCAAAAAAAATACTGCGCATGTTAAAAAGTCGAAAAAATATTTTTTGAGTTTTTCCATTACAAACAAAATCAAATCTTTTCTCTTTATACTAGTAGTTTCGATTTATTTATTTTACATTTCTTAATTATGACGATGAAATGAATTAATTTTGATAATAATAATATTGTTAGTAAGTTTAAAAGGATCACGTGAACAGAAACTGAACGATCTAAAAAAAATGCATATAAGACGCACGATTGCTTCGATCAACAATAACGATTGCTTGTTAAAAATATTGATACCTATATTAATACTAGCAGATTCCAGCGGTTTGACTCACGTTTCATTTTTAAACAAATTCCGCGTGGAGTACGCCCGTTGCGTAGTGTGTCGGCCACAAGACCTTGAAATAGGCATTCACAGTTCGGTAACTCTCGATAATGCTTGGTTTTGTCGGTCGGCTTATTGTCCTCGGCAACTGAAAGCCAGCCTCGCATGGCCCTCTCAGTAATATTTAGTTCTTGCTTATACGTACTTTTCGACATACACTTTTTATGGTAATAACTACTGCCTCAAAAGCCGTGGCGTGATGTTATGTTATGATAACCTTCCTAAATAAATAAATCACGTAATGCAAAAAGGATATTTCAAATTTCACATGTATCTTATATTTATTAATGCGCGTAGAAAAACAAAGTCTTGATTTTTTATTTATTATTATTATTATTTAATTAATAATTAATATAATAATAAATCTAAATCATATATATTAATACGTGAAGCACAAACTTTGTATCCCTTTTTGAGAAAAATGCGCTAATGGATGAAAGTGAAACTTGGCGTAGTTAAAGTTTATATGGAGGAGAAGTGCAGAAACCTATTTATTTTATATAAAATGCATTAGAAGTACATTAAATTAATTAAAATATGCTTTACTCACAATACTGCTTCAATTTTACACAACATATACACACATGTAAATAAAAAAGACATTTTGACATGTGTCAATAAAAGACTTCAAAAAAGGTTGTGAAGGACTGTATGTATTATTTTACTCTTACGTTCCAATTACCCTTTTTCATTCTACATTCAACTTTAATCAAAATCAATGAACTATGGTCGAATGTCGACCACTAGGCGCCCACTAGTAATAATAAATGTGAAAGAGGAATAAGGAAAATTGTTGAATAAAATAAACACATAAATACATGTAATAAAATATTATGTTCTGTTTATCGTAGATATACACTCGTATTTTTTTTTATATTAATTTAGGGGCTTTTATTCCACAGAACATATCAGCCCTATTGTTCCCCAATCCTTTTAACTCTATCATGAGAGTCGCTGATGAGGTATCATTACCAGGTCATACAGCATCTTAGCTTCACCCGAACAGGGTTCAGGCATGCTGTAACAAATACCTATGTTCCGACAACTACTTTTCATACAACTCATCAACGTACTCTCGTCCGACGTCGGTGACGTTTTGCGACACGTTTAGAGCCAGTACCGAAAAATATCGCAAATTAAACAACTAAAAACTTTAAGTAAAGCGGTCTGATTTTGAACGTTGCTTGTCGTGAATTCTTTTTAGAATACGTAATACAAACATTATTTGTTAATAACATTATACGTTTTATCTTTATTATGTCGTTAAGTGACAATAACAATTAACATAATTGCGTGTACACATGTAGATATCTTGTTATCGTCTTACATTGTCCAATGGAAAGTTCAACTTTGCGATAATTGTGATCGGGTTTCGTATGGACGGTACTCAGTTTTAAATTTTGGGCGACAACTTTTTCATATTCAGTCACATTTCGCGTTATTTTGACTTCCTAGGGTTTGCGTTTCTCTGTTATGATTTAGTATCAACAAGAATTTCTTTTGCGACTACCAATGAAGATAAAATACGTTTTAATCGTATAACATATTCTTTTAATTTATTGATAATAATTGTAATATTAACACGATAATATATTAAACTGAGATTATTAAATCTTTTTCTAGATTGGTATATAAAGAATCGTTTTAGTAACACATGTTTTAATTAAAAAAATATTTTAAACACCACAAGGGGTCGGATAATTTAATTTTACAATTGAAAACAATTAAACTAAATATACATCAGGAAATTTATTCGCAACTTAATATATAAATGTAATATGAGAAAACCACGGTTTTACCCGAGGCTTCGTTCACTATCGTAGTTTAATTTGAGAACCAATAATTGTTATTTTATTTGACCAGCGAATTGGCAAAGCGAATCATTATTGCATATTATTTAATTGATCTATATTATTTCTTATCATCTTAACAGTTACTGCTAATGCTTAAATAACATTATTATTATAACACACATGTGAAAATTACAAAAACATATGACAAAAGTTTGTCGTATATTTTTGTTACGTCCGATTTTATATGAATTTTCAGCATTTAGCAGCGTGATTCTTCTTATCTCGTCATCAGATCTGAATGCGGAGTATTTGGAGATGGGTTTCCGAGGAGGCGGGGGCCTGGGGTCCACGTCGCGGACGAAGAGAATGCGCACCAGCTTCAAACATCACCAGCTGCGCACAATGAAGTCTTACTTCGCAATCAACCACAACCCTGATGCTAAGGACCTGAAACAGCTTAGCCAGAAAACCGGACTGCCCAAAAGAGTCTTGCAGGTAATATCAGAATTCTTATTTAATTTTTTTGTTGTCTTATACCAGATGTAAAATAATTAAAACACTGAAAATTCCTTGTTTTTCTATCATAAATAATTTGGCATTGTATATTGTTACTATGTTTGTGATTTTCCTATATAGATGAAGTTTTGACTCTTTATGGCATTTGTTTTCATAGTTGAAGCTAATGTTTTTTGTTAATAACTATTTTACGATTTGTATTCAATAGATTTATGTAAATAACAACAGTACACTAGAACAAATCGTTAATTAATCTTTTTAGGAAAAATTATAGTTAATTAGAAAAAAATACACTAAACAGAAATTGTAAATATTAACTTTTTTTAATAAGAATTTTCTTAGTATTTCATAATCGATATTAGTATTACTTTTAATTATTTTACATTTAGTATATTATTTTATGACATACATGGGTTTTGATATGAATATACTTTTCATTTAACTATATTACATTGTCTGTACCAAAAGTGTCATAGTGTGGGCAATTTTTCCTAAATTAAATGAATATAATAAAAAAAAACCCTAAACATTATTTACATTCATTACATGTTTTTATAGAAATTGACGTATAACTCGAGAAATATTTAAAAAAAACTATTATGATGATACTAATAAAGAAAACCAACGAAATAACCCCGGATTAGTTTATTTTTGTAAGGTTTTTGTTTTGGCGATAAATATTCTTTTAACTACGTAAAGATACATTTTATATAACCGCGAGCTCAGAACAAAGAGGAGCACATTACGTTAAAAATATTTTTAGTCAATCATTTGAGTAGTAATTTATAGTATAAAACTTACAGGAGCTTACGACCAATGAGTTTTACGATATTTGTTTTATTGATTAAAAATTAAATTGATGTAGACATAAATACAAACAAAATTATTTCTTTAAATAAATTTGGAGATAGCAATTGAGCTCCTTTATTGTATAAAGTTTATAAAGGTCTAGATTTATGTAGAAATATTAGGTCATCAGGCACTAGTTGCTGCATTCTGGCTGGTGTCGTCGAGAACAAATCAAATCATTAAAGCATGTTTATTAGATATAATGATTTTATAGAAAAATAATTCTTTCAAACTTTGTAAGGTATTTTAAGATGCCTCTACGAGCAGTAAATTATTATATATTTTTAGACGGTTCCAGATTAGAACATATAGCTAGATAATAGATATCCGATAACTGACGAATATAATATAACAGACGCCGCTTTATACTAAACATAAGAAATCAATGATTATCTACATATATTAATCGTAATTTGAAACAAACGGTACACATTAAAGTCTTGGCAGTGAAATTGAAAATTTCAGTATTATATGCATTCCGAAAAAATCTCTCCTAACCCAAAATATTTTTAATTATTCATTGAAATGATGAAGGGAAAAACATAACATAATAACTTTTGGACTACCTATTCTACTTTGTTAATTATCCTGAATGAAATATTTACATTCCATCATTCATGAGAAACTATAATGGTAATATGCCTTTATGTCATGATTTATTAATAACTTAAAATCATGAATAATACAAAGAGTTAATTTAATCGTTCAAACACAATATTCAGCCCATTGTTTTACAAATGTAACATCACTATCACCACAAGCTAGACACTCATCGGCTCGCTATATATACTAGTTGGAATTTCAAGTAGGACCGCACTACAAAACCTGAACCCATGTGTGTCATATATAAAATCTTACGAACCGGTAGTTGAGAGCTAATGCGAATTTAATGTAGCCCATATCGGAACACTTTGCTACGTATCCAGTTATCGTTTGCACAGCGAATGGGTTGTGTCTTGTTTTTCTTTTATTGTTTTTTTTTTCACAGCGGGAACTTTGTAAAGGTAAACATATTTTTATTTTGTTTTGATTAAAAACTAATTGAGTTTTTATTTTTATGTATTTTTTTCCAATTTACACTTCCATTTAGATGACACAATGTACTGGTATAATGATTGAGTTATTGGATTGTAAGTATATGTGTTAACTGCTGTGTTGGTTTGTGATATAGGGTGTTTTATATATCTCCAGTGTATTAATATTTGTGGAGGTATTATTTTAAGGTAGATTTGGATTGTTGAGCTGGGACCACCGTGGGACGTCGTTATGACTTCGCGGAACTCGCGTGTTGTGTCGAAAAATTGCAACTTTCATGGACGATAATTGTTTTTTGGGAATACCATTCAAGGTAACTTATATGGTAAGATGGGGCACATCGGGTTTGTGTTATTAAGTTTGATGAGTTCCGCCAATATTTTTATAAAATAAAATGTTTTCTCTTTCAATTCGGCGATATATTTTTTTTGATTATGGTTTTGGGAACTGATATTTTATTAAAGATTGGCTGGCTGTGAAACAAAAAAAAATTAGCATAATGAAAAAAAAAAAAAATGAGATAACGAACGTAGGTATAGAATTTTGATGTTAAAATTACAAAATGTTTTAGTTGCGTCTTTAAATTACATTTTACTTTGAAAAATATTTATTAAATTAGGTATTACAAATAGAAAATAATTAAACCTCGTCATCGTGTTAAAGTGCAATCGGAATGCGAAAGACAGATTTCAGTAATTCAAAACAAAAGGAAAGCATAATTCGAAGTTATTACAAAACAGTTGTACCTAGTAATTCACACCGTCCAGAGAAGAGCGTTGCCAACAACGGGTGCCTCAATGCGTCCGTGCCGCTTCGGCCATCGTTCTTGCTAACAGGTTGGTTACACACCGGCGTTTTTCAACAGTTTAGAACTTCATATGGCGTTTAATTTGTTTGCTCGCGGCGCTTTAATGTGGGCCTCGGCGCAATCAAAGCGCTCTCCTTTGTCTCTCTAATTACATGCGTTTTAAAAGGCACACCCGCTTACGGAACACGCGTGCCTGCTAGTGCTTTCAACTTGAAGTCACTGAGTGTCGAATTCTTGTTATATTCAATTTTACGGTAGAAATAATCTATTCAAATAACCTCTGTAAAGATTCGTTGCTGCTCAAAGCTCTTTCCTGGGTTAAGTGTACAAGAAACTATAAAGTTTTTACCAGTAAAAAAATATAACGATTTACAAAAGTTTTAACGGATGCCCATCGACCTTTTAAAGAAGAAATTATGTACGATAATTTGAATAAATCGCTTCCATCTCCGGACACAATTCGAGAACAATAATACTCGTTCGATAAATGTATACAAAAGCAGTCGGTAGCTTTGTGCTCCATCGCATAACTTATATAAAACATAGGCACGTCGCCCATATACCGGCGTGCCAGCCCGGCCTTTCGGCCAAGATACCGCGCGCCGCATAAATTTCCCCTCGACCAATTATACGAAGGCAGAATGGAACCCTCTCCCTCCGACCTCCGAATATTGATCGGGAATTTTTTTTCCCGGCAAAAAGCCCTCGGCTCGAGTCGCCATTTTGTTAAGATAAGGCCTTTTTTGTTTTGCCCGAGCACCTTCCACAGTACACTCCTGTAGATAAATGTTTAAGATTTTCTCGAAAAATTTATTTCACCGTTTTGTTACTGATGCCAAGTGGATAGGTTGAATCACGAAGTGTATTAAATATTTCTTTGTAATAATACCTTAACCCAGTAGTCATAAAATAAAAGAATACGCGAAGAAGTTTCAGTTTGCTAAATATATGAAATAAATTCATTAAAAGTTCATGGCCACTATCTAATGTTTATTATGGAGGTTCATACCTGACCACGTCTATTACTAGATATACATTGATTCCTAAGGATGGAAACTGTATCAAATCCTGGATTTTAGACAACCAGTAATTTTAGTATAATTTTAGTACGAATTATGGATACTATAATTTCAGCAAATTAAGACGATGGTGTCTTCAACAAAGAACTCACCCGCTTTAACATTTGAATCTTTACGTCTTGACACTCTAGCTTATAATTTTTAGAGAAACTACATTAAAATACCACTCAAATAGAAGGATGTAATATAACATCTGTAAACAGATTTATATATAGTTATATGATTCTACACTAGGCGTATTTTTTGACTCGTGGGTCAATCTAGTACTGTTATGCCATATAGTCTTTAAAGGCAAATACTTCTTACATTATAATGCTTCATATTAATTAGTATAGAATAAGTAAATTCGATACTAACTTAATTAAGTCCGCAAAGAAAAAAGTAATGACATAATAACAATTAGTACGTTTAAAAAAAAAACTATATCAATTGAAGTAATTATAGTATTTTTATTAACATTAATTTGAAATTCAACTTTCGCTTCATTTACACACATTCAAATTGAGTACAAATAAAATATATCGAAGGGGTATGAACAGCCGAATTAGATTACTCGGGTTAAAAAAAATCAGGAATATGGAAATTCAAGATTTATATCTCATGTTTCCTTGAATTATTTACACGACAACTAATTGCATTTTATTACAAATTGAACCCTAAATAGAGGGCTATAAGTACTACACCGGTTGCGGTTCAAGTAAAATTAACATGACAAGTTTCTCGCGTCTGTATAGTCTTGCTGTCGTGTAGTTATTGTGTACATTCTAATAGATTTTATGCGTAGAAAGCTTGCGAGTATATTGCGTACTTTACGATCACTATCTAACACTTTCGAGTCGAAACAATACAATATGTTTATGTCTGTAAAATCTCCGTATTGCAATAAAATTGTAACGTTGGTGATTTATTTAACGTGTCCCAAAAACCAGAAACGAATATATTTATCTAATAAATTATACAGTCTTGGGACAATCAGGTCAGTCATACACACAGCCAGAGTAACCTTGCCCTATAATATATAAGGAAACTACCGGGTCTGGCGGACGTTGTCTTGCTTTGATAGTAAGAAAAATAATGAAAGTCAACCGCAGCGCCACCCACCGGGTCCAATTGTCCAAACTATTCTTGAATCCATCTGAACACATGCAAAAACTTTCATCAAAATCTGTCCAGCCGTTTAGGAGGAGTTCAGTCAGATACACACGGACAGAAGAATCTATACTAATATTATAAAGCTAAAAATTTTGTTTTGCTTGAACGCGCTAATCCCAGGAACTATTGGTCCGATTTGAAATTATTTTAGTCTTAGATACCTTATTTATCGAGGAAGGCTATAGGCTATATATCATTACGCTAAGACAAATGGGAGCGGAGCACCAATGAATAATGTTTCAAAATCGGCGTTTTCTTTTTGAGAGCTTTTGTTAGCGTTCGCATAAAGTAACTATTCCATGCGGCTGAAGTCGGGGGCAGAAAATAGTTATATATATAAAGATAGTGAACTATAGCGACGTCTGGAAGTGACGCCTCTCTCTGTGCAACCACTAAAAACGAATGTAGTTTTACGTGTCTATTATGTTGTATTAAAAAAAATATATATGTTAGTTATTATGAAAAGATAAACCAGATCGAGTTTCTTACCGGTTTTTCTCGATGACTGGGTTGTTTTCCGAACCGATGGTACTCTTGACGTTCATAAGTGCCTTCTCAGGGCCTAAATTGAATAAAGAGTATTTTGATTTTGACAATAGGATACATCAACATATCAATCACTCTAGGATAAAATCGCTTGCCAATTTTTATCACTCTTATCCATAAATCCGAGTAAAAGTCTTGTCCTTTTGCATCTTATAAAGTATGTTATTTTCGATTAAAAAAAACCTATAGTATATTATTAATGCGAGCTCTGGAAACAGGTGCTCGGTTCGCGCTGCGTCTAATTGCCAAGGGCGCCTCTCAAGAAATATATAGACATGCTGTCACCCGAACCCCGACGCGGGCGCATTTAGAACAAACCGCGCCATATTTCTCTCCTTGCGTCCACAATTACGTGATTTGTCACTCGCTCCGTTTGTATTTTTTTTTTCGAACATCTGAAAAATGGCCCAGTCTCGAGTAGCGGGGCCGTAATTAGTTGATTGAAAAAGTGCCTTTCCTTGTTCTCGTTCAAATGTAATCAATTCACAATGTAAATGCTACTACTGTGTTTTAACACATATGTATTAATTTTATCGACGTTTTTTATTATACTAAATATAGTAATTTTCTCATAAAGATCAAGGTTTTCCAGTTTTATTACTGTATTCATATTGTTAGTATTGAATGTGTCTTTGAGTGTACACCTCGCGTTCACATCTTCCATCGAAGTTTTAATCGATTTGTTTTCTTTTGTTGCCTGATGTTGGACGTTTACAAGTTCTTATAGAGGTCGAAGATACCTATGCATGCAATATTAGAAACAAAAATACGTAAATATCACATTTAAATTGTTCCGATCCTATAAAGACGCTTCTTAAAGGCTCACAAATAATAATGACAAGTGTGAGTGTCGCACCAACCCCCGCAATTAGTATCGGATGGTCACACGCTGACGTTTCATCCGATATAATTTTACTTTGTAAGTACATTTTGTGACAAATAATAAATGGCCGGTGCAAACGGAATCGGGCGTTAAAATGGTAATTTTTAAGGTGACAATCGCTTGCCCTCGCGTATGAAGATCACAATCAAACGCTCTAGTAATTAGTGCGAGCGCATCGTTCTGAGACGCTCGGTTGGGCAGATAATTTCCGCCGTATGTTCAAAGACGTCCATTTGTCATTTGGTCGCGAGAACTCGCGCCGAGCGGACGCGCCGCCTGCCTCTCTAATTTATTCAAATATTATTTATTTAAGGAAAACGGGACTATTAATCACATCTCTTGAGTTCTTTTTTTTAAATTTTATTTACACACGGTATGTTTAAGTACCTTTGATCGTTGTTTGTATAGATATTTATTAAGGTCCCTTTAGAAGTACCGTTGGCTTTTTAATTACCGATTCCTTTCGAGGGAACTTCAGTTCCATTTACACGTTTGTTATTTAATCATTAAACGTGCAATGATTGACTTGATTCGACGCCGAACTTTTTAATGATGTTTAGTTTTAATTTTCGGGAACATTGTTCGTTTGTTTTACTTTTTAATTGGCTCTAATTATTTTACATTATTAATCTAATGGCGTTTCGCCTTTTTTAATTTAATTTCTTTTAGACCGATATTAAACTATCTAATTGGTTCTTTTTTTGGGTGTTTTTTTATCGGTTAATTACATAGCGATGATTGCACAGTGTGTAGCGTTTATCGATAACGCTTTGTATGACATAGGTTCGAAGTTTTATAATGAGACGTTGCTTTTGGCGGTAGGAAATCAATATGTTGATACCAAACCATATGGTTTTTTATAATAAACTCGTGACTAACGGTCACCCTTAATTTGAAAATCTGTCTCTAAGAAATCATAGGCATGTTTCTAATTTTCAATAGCTGCAACTGAGAGATACGAGTCCTCTTCTAGATTTAAGTGGTTACCATATTAGGCGTCTATGTCATTTAATATCACGCGAAATTATGGTAGAGCACTAAAACTTATAAAACCTAAATAAAAAAAACGAATGCCTATACTCGAACTGCTAAAGTACTGGGTTCACAATAAAACCTCATATAAGAATCAGTCAATCATAGAGCATATCCTCGGGAATAACTTAGTTTTTGTTTCATTAAAATCAACTCTATCAAAAGTTATTGTAATTTTGTAATTGTAATGGCGCCGCTACTTAAGTATGAGAGAAAAATAGATAAACAAATGGACTAAATACGTTCGGATGGCTTTACTAGTCATTGTTTTATATATCAGGTTCCACGTAGACGAAGTCGCGGGCACAGCTGGTTACAAATAATTATCCAGAATTTAGATGTAAAAGGATTTTATAATCATCACCCTGAATATTATTTTCACAGCGATTAAAGGTAATAGAAATAGTTTTTGGATCCATCCTATATAACATTTGCGTTGATGCTTTGAAGAAAATAACTGCGTTATTGGAGTTTTTGGCGGGATCTTGGCATGTAGTGGATATTATTTTTTATTCATAATCTTGTGTTACTTGACTCTATATTGTGTAAAATTGGTTGTGTTTTATGTAATATAGTTTGTTTATTGTGCATAAGTGAAGTGAATGGAAAATAATACCACGGACCATGAATTCTGAGTTGCCACAAAAACTCCATGGAAAGTTCTAACAAGATGGCCACCATCTTGTTAGTTCATTGAAATTATTAAGAAACTTGTAATATCGATACTCACTTGACAATGGCAGTAATAGTCTACTAGAAGACTGGTCGCCAAAAATGGAATGGAAGAAGAACTTGTAATACTATTAACTACTCGACAATGGCAGTAATAATCTAAAAGATTGGTTGCCAAAAGTAAAGTTAAAAAAAACTGTTATAATGAAACGTTCGCGACATAATAAAAGTATCGTCATATGTGTGATATCACGCAGTCAATTAATTATCTGCGAGGGTATTAAGGTATGAAATGAAATAATCAACCGTGATCGCATTTGCTCGTCATATTCCGTTGGTTGTCTTTTTGCGAGCAATAATGTTACTACATATATACATTGTGTATATTGTCCAGTTTGTATACAAATTTATCAACGGGAGTTATGTTAAAGATTTTACATTTTGAATTATCCTTTTTTATATAAAGTCATATATAATTCCTTATATATATCTACTGTTTTATTGTTTTTCTTTCCATAGATGGTTTTTAGGTTAAATGTTTCTTTGTTACTTCACCACTAAATGAGCTTAATAACTTGGTTTTTTCCCGCAGCTTCGCTCGCACTAATCTAGGTTGGAGCTATTCCTAATATTTAGTATTTTTCTGGAACGTTATGCTCTTTTCTGTACCACTGAAAATGTGAGATTCGTATTTCTAATGATTAAAATAATTATAAAATATGTACTTCAAAGGAGTGCTTATATCCATAATAACACTTACGAGTTAAATTAATGTTATGTTAAATACCTCAGTGTTGCCAAAGTAAAATCGTTGCTGCTACTTCATCGTGAATGTAGTGTTGCCATATCTATTACTTACAGAGTAATCAACCATAACAACATTTACAGGCAGAAATGTTACGTCAGTTTATTACCTCAGTGTTGCCAAAATAAAATCGTTGCTGTACGGTATACTGTACTGTATTGTCACATCGATGCGGTGTAAATTCAGTATAACAATTGTAAAATATTAATAGACTCTGAAGATCGTTCAATCAATGTCCATTGCTTGGCTACAGACTACAACAAGATCCCATCTTGACTTATATATTGTGCGGGTGAGAGATTACTGTGGTGTGCGTGCGTATGCTTATTAATATTCTTCCCCCACACGACTTGACCGGTTTTGATGATTTTTCTTTCTTCATATGCGGTTTTTTTCCTCGAACTGATTACACTATTGACCTAGCAAGGTCTTAACAGTTTCACTGGACTACCTTCATATGCTGTTGTTTGAATTGTTCTCGCCTGTAGTTGGGCCTATAGTTCTTGTTTGGATTAACTTGGTGGTGAAGCGTGAAGCCATTAACATAATGAGATGGAAAAGCATCGTGTTTGCCTTTTGCCCCGCCAGTTTGAGGTCATAGGATTTCAAGAGAGAGAGAGAACACCGCGAATATAAGAAACACTGTATAATGTATTCTATCTCATTCTCTCGCACGACATACCTTGTAGAAGTCTATGATTGTCTCTCTTTAATGTCGGTTTTTTGTTTCATCAAACTTCGAATCAAAACGGGATTAGAGAAGTTTTTACGTTAATACCTAAACAAGCACTTACGTAGCACTTAAGTGTGCCCTTCGCGTAATGTAATAAATTATTATAATTATATGAAAATTTGGCCAGAGAATACATCTGTGATTTTAAAAATGTTGTATACCGATTCAGTGGTTTTAAAGCTACAGCCCACGAACAGACCTACAGAGGGATGAGGCTTTTTATAATATGTAAAGCACAGTGTTATATCCCACGCAACTGTGAAGTAAGTACATCAAAGGAAAATTAAATTCAGGGTACAATTCCATAGTTCTATTTATAATATATTTATTACTCTTGGGGTGACGCCCACTCATCTCTTATACGAGAGTTTCCACCGTCTTCAATTATCATTCAGTTACATCTATATATATATCTAGATATAATCAAACTGTCGCATCGAGTCACCCCTTTAATTAGCAATCTCAAAGCCATATATATATATAAGCTAACTTGAAACAGGTTCTTGTAAGTTTGGCAGTGACTGACGCTTGAATTTTAGCTTATTCTCTTAATTTTATTATTATAATTTCATATGTACGTACATCATTTTGTACGTATAGTGACTAGTGCACTGGTCCTTTCAGCCGCACGACGCTGTAAGGGCCGACAAAAGAAAATCCATTTTTATGTATCTACACTATTATTGTAAAGGAGTAAAGTTTGTTTCTAGGAAGTAACCTCCGGAAATACCGAATCGATTTTAAAAATTATTTCAGTAGTAAAAAACGCGGACTAAGTTAATTTTATAGAACACGTACGTACTACTATATTATATTAAGAGACAAAGAACAATATGTCTTTAACGATTATAAATTAAATTTTTTGATGTGAACGATTTCAAACTTTAATTCCCAAGTAATCAGTACAGATTTATCTTGATCCTCCATTTAAAAAATGAAGCTCGTAGACCAAGCTCACGTCAATTGTCATCTATTTTACGAATCTGAAAACGGGTACAGTTTAAGAAACTACAATATTGTATTTTTTTTTCGTGCCTTGACATTGCAGAAGCATTTGCCATTGTCAGTGGCCTGAAATCTTTAATAACATTGTTATAAGAAACTGTAAAGCATTCTTTATATCATTCTATGTACATGTCAAGTTTGAAGTTCGATTTGTTTATGTATTTATGTGTTATATGTATAATTTAATACGTCATCAGACAATGGAAATATGATTCTGTAAATTACCAGAAGAATGTGTTGTAGGTAAATGTATTGTTTATGGAAACACACACAAACAATCGACTAAGGTTTGCTAGATTAACATAGAAATAAAGTTTAATTATCAATTATTTTTTCCAACCATCGAAATGATCCATGGATTTGTTTCGATTTTAACGAGACATTTACTCGCACAGAGAGAACTTGACAGTGTAATCGCGTAGACCATTTATTAGTAAAATTTCATATATAGGTTAAACAGTAATAACCATATTTCAACGGAACAAATGAAAACCAGCTCACGATTGACTAGATAATTCATAGTTTCCTATGAAAGGGGGATGCAGTCGCGGGTTTTGGTTAGTGGAATTATTAAATAATTAACGTCACTTATGCCATCGATCAAACGCGGCACTAAAATACCGCACATTTCAGTTTTAAAGCATACTGATACGCAATTTTAAGACCCGAGGGGATTATTTCTGAACCGCTCGACATGACGGCATAACTAATGACTTGTCCAGTGGCGGTGCCTCTTGCGAACTTATTTCAGTTTATCACGAGAATAGACACCGGTGGCCCGTGTTTAGAGTGAAAGGCGGTTTTAAATGAAAAGCCACGAATTTCAATGGGGTCAATTAAACGAATCTCGAGATAACCTTTTTGGAGAGTGACTGAGGTGAAGAGACATAAAAAAAGTACGTGCGTGTATCAGTGTAAACACGTAAGAAATGAAACTTCTTTATGACATCATTTTTCGAAAAATGATCTACTATATTTACAACTTTACAGAAATTGGTTAAATAAAGCTAAATTAGATAAAGTTTAAGCAAAAGGCTTTTATTATTATAAACATGGATACAAATAATTCAATTATTTTACCTTATTGTTACTATGATTATAATAGCATTTCATCAATTATATTTCAATAATTATAATAGAATTATTACTATTATTGTCATCGTTAGTATATATTTTTGAAATTAATTAATTAATGGCTTATGATAACTGAAATATGAAATATATGGTTTACATTCCACGGAATTTGATCATTGTGAGCGCAGCTTTAGTAATAAACATGGCGCGTAACGGAAAAATGTACAGAAATTAAGATGGCGTGTAACCGAAAAATGTTATATACATTTTTACATGCTTTAAAATTCCTCCCTACGTCGATAAAGAAGTTTCACTTCAAAAAAAAGTCGAAGCAGTCATAACGACTGCCGAGAGAAGTGAAAACTTAAAACAATGAAATAACTGTGTTCTCTTTTCAATTTTTAAATGAATTATAGTAAGTTTTATATAAATTTCAGAATGTGTTTATTGAAATGATTAATATTTGTATGATTTTCATATCTATCTATGGGCACTCAAAGCAATAATTAGGATATACATTTTTATAAAGTCTATTAATCAATCGAACGTATGATGAGCTGCAAAATATCAATATTACATGTACAATACGCTCGGTCACGCTTTCCTAGCATGTCATGATGCGAAATCATAACTTTATCTGCTGCCAAAAATAGAAGAGTTATATAGAGGGTATATAGAGCTGCAATAGAATTTGTTAATAGAGATCTGTTTAATTTTGAGAGAAGGCACATCGATCGATTGTATTTAACATGAGTTTGTCTAGCGAAAATATTGTAGACCGTTATAAACCCATTTTATGTATCGTTAATATTTTGTTTACTGGCTTGTTTTCCGAACCGGTGGTAGTTTTGACATTCGTAAGTGCCTTCTTAGGGCCTAAATTGAATAGAGTGTTTTTGATTTTGATTTTAGATCTATGTTTGTTTAAGTTGGTTTAATAAAAAAACAATATGAAAACTTGAAGAGACCACCTCGACGACGTTATCTCAGAGTGACAGAGTGACGATGGCGAGTCATCAATCGTGTTTGATGTTAGGCGTTCAAGCGAAGGCCGCGAGCGCTTTTTCTACACAATAACCCCTACTATAGTTTTCGTTTCCGTACACTTTAGTGACTGTAGTTAACTATTTAAAAAAAAATCGAGGAAGTCATAAGGACTACCGACAGAAGTAAAGACTCAATACAATATTGTACATTTTTTTTTGTAAAGGACCGGCGTGATTTTGATACTAGAAACTATAACATGGTCGTCCCATGTTTCAGACTTAACAAAACCAGTAATAGTTTCTTAGGTAATAGTGTTAGGTTTTACAAATAAAATCTCAAAACATATAACCGATTTGCCGGACTGTAAATTTAAGCGCCATGTCAAGCAGGTTTTAGTGTCGAAAGGCTATTATAGAGTGGGTCAACATGTGAACGATGGTGATGTCTGGAATTGACTCCTCTCTGTGCATCCACTAAAAACGGTATTATAACGTATAATATATAAGATGTACCCAATCGAGTTTCTTGCCGGTTCTTCTCGATGACCGGGTTGTATTCCGAAACGGTGGTAGTTTTGACGTTCATAAGCGCCTTATTAGGGCCTAAACTGCATAAAGTATTTTTGATTTGATTTGATTTGAATAGAATAACTGTGTTTTGTTTTGAATATTAAAATTTTATGATTTGTAAATTATAATCATCATTTTCACATCTATAGACACTCCGAAAAATAATTGTATACATTTTTATACAGTTTATTAATTATTAAAATGATAGGTTGCACAATCTCAATGCAAAATATCAATATTAGATGTTCACAGGTTCCTATAGTAGTATGAGGCAAGCCGCGCAATTGCAATACGCCCGGTAACATACTTACTAGCATGTTATGGCGTGAAATTAAAAATTTATTTTCTGCCAAAAATATAGGTCAACGCGCCTAAAGAAGTTTCCATTTCAATGCGTGAATATGTATAATAGTAGGTTATGTTGATAAAAAAAAATACGCATATACTTTAATAGAGAATAGGTTTGTAGATACACAACGAAAATAATGTCGTTATAATGGCTTATATACACGAAATATTATATTATTTTTATTTGCATTTTCATCAAAATATATTTTTAGTAATTCAATAAAAATATCAATAATTAATTATCCTTCTTACACGAACAGACACGCCGATTGTAACGCGTGACGTCACAGTCTCAGAAACATTGTTCAGAATGTTAACACTTTGGTATCTATGTATTCATATCGAGGAAAATTAGTATTGTTTAGAACGGTGTGACGTCACCCTACGCCGTGATTTCCTATCATCTCACTTTTGAGGGGAAAAAAAGAAATTATAACATATTTCTTTACTGAAAATATGAAACTAAAGTTACGAAATAATGTAATTATATAAATATATTTTTAAATTAAATTATATAAATGTTTTAAACTCCAAATAATCTTAATTAAATATATTTAAAAAACTGTCTCTCTGCTATAGTTTTTCGTATATGTTTAGAATTGTAATGCTTTCTTTTTTCTTCAAGAATTTACTCGTGCAGTATGAAAGCTTCTCGTACCAAAAAGCATTTTACTGTAATTACTCCTTTTTACTCGAGGGTTGTTCTAAATATACGTTACTCATTACATGCAATATTTAAAAAAAAGGTGTATAATACGTCAATAAAGTGTTTCTTATCAATAATATGTTAGAATTTATTGGTTTCACCAAGAAAATATATCGACGCTTGAAAAACTTCGACTAAAATGTCGTCGTCGATTGGTTGTCAGTCATTTAAAACCTTTTCGCCGATGTTTAACTATTCAGAGGAAAAATAATAAATTTAAAATTTAAAGTATATGGACCTTGTGGTAGGGGTAAATATTCTCGATGACTCGATCATCTTTCTACATTAAATTAATGATGTGCAACAGCCGTAGGCGTTTAAATACAGTTTTATTCTCTACATACAAATAATATATAAGCATTACTAGTTTAAAATACATCTAAATTGAAAGAAGTCTTCGTTTCTCAATTACACTCTCAAAATATAGGATCACATACTTAAGTATACGATATTTTTAACAATTTACTAAGAAGACCAGATGCGTACCTAATTAATAAGACATGAATAAATTTAATAACACGCTCGTTCTAAAATTTGACGTCGGTAAAAAAGGAAAAAAATGAAATTAGAATTTCGAATATACCTCAAACGAGTTTAGTTCTTGATAATTTATAATAAATTAAAATGTTTCAAATTTGTAATACAACCTCCGAGGAGACGTTGAACGCAGACATCGCTCAAGCGCCGAGATGCTGGCAAGAAAGAAACGGTCGTCTAAATTTGGCATAAGACATCGGTAGCGGCCATGACGAGGGGGGCGGGGCTAGAGGATTGGCTGCGCGCGATTGGACGTAAGATTTGCGCGTTGAAGATACGGTACACGTATCAATAATCAAACTTCGAATAACGCGCGTTTTCGGACCCCAAAGTATCAACTAAGATTTGATGCGCTCATCTAATATTAATGCAATATATACATAATGCACTTACGTTTTAATTAAATGTTTACAATTCTGCAGGATGAACAAATCTTGTCCACGCTTGCTTGTAAATGGAATGAAGAACAACATCGTGGAATTCTGCGCACGCGTTCGTGGGTCGCTGCAAAACGGCAGGCGACAGCGGACGTCACGCTCCGTGGCCTGCGCCCAGCGGGGTGTTCTCGCTAATTACAGATAAAATCTGCACTTAGGAACGCAACCCACAACGGCATATCCGTGGAACGCTCTCACGTGCCCTACAAAAACTTGTAACGTTAAAAAAGATAAGAATGAGGTTTCCGCATCCCGACAGCACTGCGGCGACGATTTCGAAAGCTGCGCGTGCGTTCCTCGGCGGAAAATTCGATGCGCGCCCGTTCCCGCGGCCGGGCTACTTTTTTTTTCGATGACTCTCCGCTACGCGTCTCCTTAACCCCGTTATAGCGAATCGAGTTTTCGTTTTGCTGGCGACGTTTCAATGCAATTTATCTTCCGAGCCGACACCAACGTTTGACTTTTTTGTTCGCAGGTATGGTTCCAGAACGCGCGGGCGAAGTGGCGGCGAATGGTGACCAAGCAGGAGAACAAAATGGCGGACAAATGTTCACCGGACGCCTCGTTGGAGATGGACATGTATCACGGGCCGATGGGTTCAATACAATCGCTGCCGCCTCACAGTCCGCCGTACAGCGTGATGGGAGGCCCGCCGAGTCCCAACTCGCTGGACTGCCCCTAGCCTTTGTTCTGCGCTTTATGAGCGCCTTAATATTGAACAGTACCATGTTATGCACCATTCCGCGCTATGACTTTATTATTGTGTAGATAAGTGACGCAAGAGTTTCGGTGATATCATAATAATGATTTCTCTATAGGAACCTATTAGAAAGTTTTACAAGGCTTCTCCATATTGTGCGGGTAGGATTCAGTATAGCGACAATGGATTAAATAAAATCAATAAGTTTATAGAGTACGCCAAACGCGATAATAAATGCTAAATATTCATGTGAACTTTATATCTATTCTAATCTTGCAGTTGAGTTTAAATAAGAATCAAAAACAATAAACTATCGAGTCATCACAAAGTTTTCTTGGAAACCTCGTAGTATACTTTAATATAATTTGAATGTAAATTCCAAGAAGCTTTAAATGTTAATTTATTTAAAAAAAATATTTTTCAGTAAAAAAAATTATCTCACACTTGAAATGTAAATAACGTAATATCCAGAGATCGTGAGAAAATGAAGAATTCGCATTATAACTGGAGAATTTTATTTAATATGGAATTTCGCACGCTCCTAGTTCACTAAAACTACGTTTCATGACAGAGTTGATGACTCTAACAAAAAAATCTTGTACCGTTGTATTCCGAGAATTAATTTATAATATTACTTATTATTTAATAACAATTTTCGTTTATCATCGCGCTATATACTTACAACGGTAGGCAGCAACAATGAGGCACCACTTTATCTGTATTCTGAATCTGCAAATCATTAAACTCTTTATGAACCTGCGTTTGTTGAATAATTGGAAAAGGAAAAAGGGAAATCAGCATTTATTATTCTGTTAACAAGGTTGTTGTGTAATCTATTATATTTTAGAACAAAAACAACGTATCTTTCAAATTTTGTGCTACATAAATACACAATGTTCACTTATTTCGAGATAAAATTGTCTTCAGAATTCATGCATTTGAAGTTAAGATGTAAAATAATTGTGGTCAGTAATTCTTCTAGTTACTTGATTATAATAAATCAGTAATAGACATTACAACGGTTCTGAAAAACGGACTTTTCCATAGTAATAACACTAGCATTTGAATATTTCCACTGTTGGACCTATGTAACAGACTTTCTGAACGATGTAACAGATTAGTAACTGAGAGGCAAATAACCGCCTATTACTTGGCGCATACTATACGTAATCGTGCGTACTACATATTTCTAAAACGATATGTTGTTCTTCTATGTCCTATCCAGCGTTTCGGAAACCTATAATATAACTGTAATAACGGTCTATATTCCGATACCTTGTGATGCGAAAAAAAAATGTATATAAAATGTTGCAAATACATAAGTTACGTACAATTACGTAAGCAATTAAAAGTAATAATCGATGTAATTTTAGTAATTAACTCAAGAAGATTACTTTTTTTTCTCTAGAAAATATATAATCTGTCATGTCAATTTACGTAAAGACGGTTCACCGGACCGATAGAAGGAGAGAATGTTTTTTTAAACTATTATTAATATATACTAATTATTTATTGATATTTAAACTAGATATATAATTGTAAACATAAGTGATAGGTGTTTATTATGATAAAAAATTTCCATAGAGTTAAAATTATTTAGAATTAACCACGAGCAATGATGTAGATCGATTTATAAATAATGAAAGGAGAATCTTTTCTACTTTTCTAATGTGTTTTAAAATTTTCAGTCAACATCATTTGTTTATGTAATAGATTAAGAAATAATTATAATTTATATTCCGGCTAAGTACACACAACGTTAGTTCCTTTTTCGTATAGATTTAATTAAAGTAACATTATTTAAATATATTATTAACAATAATATTATCTTAGAATATAAAATTCATTGTTCCATTTATAATTACAATAAGATTTGGTGTAGTTAAGTAAACTATTAAACATACATATGATATTGAATTCAAATAAGAAGCAGTGTTGAGAATCTTCACCGCGACTTTGTATGTCTGTGACTAAATATTATAAAGATCTGTTAATAAAAATATTTCAACTGTATTTGTTTTTCATTATTATTCTCATAAGGAAACATCCTGTACTAATGGATAAGGACTCCCGAGATTGAAAGCTCAGAATTTTCATATTAATTACAGTGCGAATGACGATATTTAAATTTCAGAATTTGTTTATCGAAACTATTAACATTAATATGGTTTTCATATATATTGGCAATCGGAGCATATATTATTTACTTTTTCATAAAGTCTATTGAGCAATCGAACGTATGATGGGCTGCAAAAAATTGATATAACATGTACACAGACCCTTATACTACGCGGCGCTAGTCTGAAGCAGGTCACGTCAGGACGCTTAATTATAAATTACTAGTGGACGTCCAGTGGTCGACATTCGACCATAGTTCATTGATTTTCTAAAGGGATAAATATTATAATAATAGTTGTATGTTATAATATCATTGTTGAATGTAGAATGATAAAGGGTAATTGGAACATAGCAAGTCGAGCATAGCAACCTCCTTCACAACCTTTTTTGAAGTCCTTTATTGACAGATGTCAAAATGTCTTTTTTATTTACATGTGTGTATATGTTGTGTAAAATTGAAGCAGTAGTGTGAGTAATGCATATTTTAATTAATTTAATGTACTTCTAATGCATTTTATATAAAATAAATAGCTTTCTGCACTTCTCCTCCATATAAACTTTAACTATGCCAAATTTCACGTTCATCCGTTCGCCCAATTCCGTTAAAAAGGGATACAAAGTTTAGACTTCACGTATTAATTATAAATTATATCTCCTGACAAAAGTATCGCTCAACGCACCTTAAGAAGTTTTTACTTCAAAATTCTAAGCAGCGTTCGTATTACGAGGGTAATTTGACAATTCTCTTTCAAAGATTATCACCTAATTAACAATTTCGTTGGTAAATTATACTTACAATAACACAACAATATTCACCTATAAATTTTGTTCACTGAAGCATTTAGAAGTTATACTTCTTTTGGCGCGTTTGGAAAAAATTATGAGAGTGAACTTTTACGATGCGCACACACCCACACAACCAAAAAGCGAACCATGAAGTTGGTTGGTAGTTGTCTGTCAAGTTTTTCGAGAACTGATAACTGTATTCAGGGTAGTTATTCAAATATACCTAGTCTTGCCATAAATACTGAAACAAAGAAAAAAAAATGTTCTATTACAAATAACATTTATTACTTTTGCAGTGTGTTATTTAGTAGTTAGTAGTTTAATACATAAATATAAAACAATTTAAAATCTAAAAAGCTTATTCGAAGTGGTCTCCATTGGCTGCAACACAGTCCTTTAAACGTTGAGGCCAGTTATCAATAGAAGCACGCACTCTTTCCATCGGAAAATTCTTCACTGCCAATCGTACGGATTGTTTTAGGGACTCCAAATTATCATGACATTTAGAGCAAGCCGTACTCTCTAAAACTGACCATAAATCATAATCCAGCGGATTAAGATCGGGACTAGACGACGGCCAGTCTTCAGCTCTGATGAAGTCCGAAACGTTCGTTTCCACCAAAACTGCGTAGACCGAGCTTTGCTGGAAGGACCATTCTTGGTTATTGATCATGGTGTAGTTAAGGGACTTCACTACCTTCTCAAGAATGGTATTTTAATATACTTGTGCCGATGTTTTGATATCTTTCTCACAAAAGTATGGCTCAGTCACTCCTTCATAGCTAATACCCCACCAAACCATCACTTGAAGTCGGATAGTGCCCACGTTGCACTCTGTCGACTAATTGGGAAGCTTCCTTAGAGCTTTGAGCATAAATACGGTCATTTTGTTTGTTAAAATGTTGCTCAATTGTAAAAAAAATCTCATCCGTAAACAAAAATTTTCTGTACCGTACCGTGAAGCTGTGGAACAATCTCCCGGCCAACGTGTTCCCTCCTTCCTATAACATGGGGTCCTTCAAGCGTAACGTGAAGAGACAGCGTTGCATTTATGCAAGCCGGCATGACAGCGGCGACCGGTGAGGGATGAGGGATAGCGTGTCTCTCAGTAGTCGCCGTTGTTTTTGGATTATACTGTGCTCACCATCAGGCACAGACAGTACAGTCACTTTGCTGAGCTACGATAAAAAAAAAAGATTTTTTAATTAATAGACTGTATAAAAATGTATATAATTATTGTTCGGAGTGCCAATAGATGTGAAAACCAGACTAATGCTAATAATTTCAATATACAAATTATGCTATTTAAATAATTCACACTATAATTAATTAAAAAAATTCAAAAGAGGAGATAGTTATTTCATTGTTTTGTGTGTTCACTTCCGTTGGCAGTCCTTATGGCTCCCTTGACCTTATTATTTAAAAGATTAATTCAGTTTTTTACACCACACATCTATCTTACATCTATCTTAATGTTCGCAACTGTGCCAAATGTGACCTTCTTTCATCAGTTTCTTTTGCAGGTCCTATGTAAATATTTAAAACAAATAAACAAGATCTTAAAAAAAAGGCGAGCAAACGGAATATTATATGCGTAAATCTTAGATGTGCCTGGTAAAGATAACGTGAGTTATTCCCACTTGGAATCTAAAAGGGACCACCCGTGCCTGTTCCGCTCTTATTTATTGCCTCTAATTAAATCCACATAACTCAAGGGTATTGTGTCATCCTGTAATTTCGACTGTTGCTACTGTATGGGATGCTTTTTGTGGAAGAGAAACTTTTATGACTCGATGGAATTAGTTAGGGATGGAGTTAATTTATTTGGAGATTGATTGTTTATCATAATCAGAGTGAAAAAAAATAGTATACGTTTGCAGTAATTCGACAATAAGTCTGAGCGTTCGGTGGAGATAAACATTGTGAGAAAACCGTAGTACGGTGGTAAAAAATTTTCTACTAGATACCCTATTACACTAGTTTGTCAATTTTTGGCCAACTACACATATCGCTATATTACGCGTCGCTAGTCTAACGTAAGCGCAATACATCATGAGCATGTCGAGGTCACCGGTTATACGAACCCATAAGTATCTCCCTTATCAGATAAATTGATTTTTAAAACGCTAAACGCGACTGGAAAGGTTTTCACTTCTAAAAACTCCTAGCTAAGGGGAGGAATAACAGGTAATTATAATTTAGCAATAATAATTTTGATATGAACAACATCCTTAGTGAATGGCGAAGTGATGATGTGATATGTCCAGAATGATTACAAAACGATAGGTCTGTTTATTGTTGATGGAATTGGTTGTCATGGAAACGAGCCAGTGTAATTGGACAATTTCTAATAGTCGCTCGTTTAATTTATACCATTCTATTCCTGAAGTAGACAGTACTTCTTTAGCACTCTCTTTAATTCAACTGTACAGGAGTTAATGGTCACATTTAATATCAAAACAAATACTAATAAACAACAAAGAGAACGAGAATCGAGTGTAAAGTATCTACATAAATGTGCTAATGTCTAAACTTTCAGCCTGTACAGTGTTAATAAAATTAAAAAATAATTATCTGTTTTTATATGTATGAAATTGAACCCTTAAGACTGATAAATCTCTAGAGGAGTTTCTAGACTATAGGTTCCCAATAAGGAGTCCTGTTGTCCATGGTGGCGTGTGGATGGCGGTAGACGATTTATGTGCAAATGGAAGACCGTTGATGCAGATAATAGAGGGGGGGGGGGGGGAAACAAAGAAAAACAAGGGGGCTTGTTATCTTTGCGCATGGTCGAAGTAAAACTTCATTTTAATAATTATTAGATTTACTAATGACAACAATTTATTTTCATAAGTAATAGTTGTCATCATTTATTATACCCGTTAAAAAATACCAACATTTATTTGTTACTAGGAGGCCCGGTGGACGTTATCACGCCCTGATAAAAAAGAAACCTAGATAAATTATATATCTTCTTCGTGAATCACTCTATCTACTGGCAAAATTCGCAATTAAATCCGACAGACCGAAGACAATCCGAAGACAGGCGGACAGACAACAGGACGTGTTTTATAATATGTAATGTTGATAACTGTTCTTATCTTAATTTTTTATATTTCCACATAAACTAATGTTACCAGTCTGTTGACGTAACCCTCATTCACAACTTTTTTTTTATGTCAAAAGGAGGCAAACGAACAGGAGGGTCACCTGATGTTAAGTGATCACCACCGTCCATAGAAACTAGCAACACCAAGGGAGTCGCAGGTGCGTTGCCAGCCTGTGTATAGGGGAAAGATAGGGAAAGGAGGTGGGCCTCCGGTGCTCTCACTGTCCGAACGATACGCAACAATGCAAGCACTGTTTCTTCACGTCGGTGTTCTGTTAGAGGGTGGTACTACCCCGGTCGAGGCGATTCATTCATGCTGAAACTAGTAATAGCTTCAGCGTGGCTCTACCACCTACTAATTAAAT
Source organism: Antheraea pernyi (assembly GCA_015888305.1). Taxonomy (NCBI): domain Eukaryota; kingdom Metazoa; phylum Arthropoda; class Insecta; order Lepidoptera; family Saturniidae; genus Antheraea; species Antheraea pernyi. Next base: position 365,276 of record MU159018.1, read on the forward strand.
TTTTACTTCAATAAATAGAATGAATTTACTATATTTCAGAATTTTATACAAAGGAAATACTTTTGCGGGAAGACTATTCAAATCTTGGTACAGGTGAATACAACTAGTGTAAGATTTAGTTACTTACTGTCAACATTTTGAAGTTTGCCATGTTGCTCTTACAGAGTGTTCCAAAATATATATAAAAATGATGTGTCTGTGAAGTTAGCATACAAATATATCGGAATCGTGAAACAAAAATGAGTTTTGATATTCAAGTCAATAGTTCTGGAGTTCCTGAACTAATGCTCATATTGCAAAAAAACTCCAAAACTATTGTAAAGGAGCCCAGAACTCCTTAGAACTATTCAAAAAGCGAGAGTTAATTTTTTGCATACTTATACGGTGTGTTTTTAATGGGAATACAATGAACTCCAGAACTATTGAAAAGAAGCCCATAACTGCCTTTAGAACTCCTCTGTCACGACCTTTGTATGCTGCGTGAAGTTGGCACCACCATATGTCTTATGCCCTTATGGGGTCTTTATATGCAGAACTATTTTCCTAAATTTCAGGAACTCCAGATCCAGATTTTTGATTTGAATATCAGAATTCATTATTGTTTCACGATTCCGATATCTTTGTATGCCAACTTCACATACAAAAAAGTGATTATATCGAGTTGGGTTTTAGATCTATTCGCAAACATAAATACTGAAGACTCATCAAATTTGAATGAGGAAACTTATAACCCACAACTAATCAAGAACTGAAAGCAATATTCAAACACAGGTACCAACACTTGTGACTATCGATATACAAAAACCTAAGATGCACACTTAACGTCTCACAGACGTCACACGAAAATGAGTGCATAATTTTGGATTATGCAGTCATTTCAATTAGTCTCGCGTCGCTTGCGTCCTTGTAAAATAACTTGAAATCATTTAGGTAATGTCGAATTTGAAAAAATAAGTTTATCACATAAATATAACCACGTATATATATTGGGAAGTTTTTGCGGGAGCTTTTGAGCGCTAATTTTATTCGAGACTGTGTGTTTTGGGTTTTTATATGTTAATGCTTGTGAGTTTAAAGATGTATATTCGTTTTATAGCTTTTTTTGTGGGCAATAGTTCAGAAGATTTTAATCTTATTTGCTTTGTCCCATATGAATCAGCTTGGATCAAGTGCAATAGCTAATTTAGTGTTAAAGAAGTGGAACGTACTATTATACTACTTATCACGACGTTGACGTCAACGTTTCGTTTGAGTAACGCTTATTTTTGAAAATTGAACTAATGAGGTTATCGCACTTTTGGTAGTCGTTTTATCTTAGTCTTTCATGTAATGGATTTGCGACCTAACTGAGCTAACAGTTATTGAAATATATATGTGTACCAAGCATACATACCTCAATAACTCTTATGGTAAACGGTTCTGTTTTGACATTTCTTTAGTTAAAAAGTGGGTTTATATAAAAATAACGTATCATTTTTATTAAAAAAGATACCGTAACTAACATTGATGTATAATTTTAAATTTTTACATTATCTTCGATACTGTAAGTTGGTATCCAATAGATATTTGAATACGATGACTACAATAAATAATATAAAATCCGTGCAAATTCGCGGGCACAGCTAGTGTATATGTGTGTGTGTAAATATATAAATTACCCTTGATTTATCTCAGATCAATAAACTCCAGGACTGTATAAGAGACCAACTTTAGATACTAGAAACAGCAACAAATTGGTTATTCCATACTTCAGGCTCACTAAGTCTAAAAACAGTGTTTTTTTAATCTTATTTGCTTTGTCCCATATGAATCAGCTTGGATCAAGTGCAATAGCTAATTTAGTGTTAAAGAAGTGGAACGTACTATTATACTACTTATCACGACGTTGACGTCAACGTTTCGTTTGAGTAACGCTTATTTTTGAAAATTGAACTAATGAGGTTATCGCACTTTTGGTAGTCGTTTTATCTTAGTCTTTCATGTAATGGATTTTATATTTTATTCATTATCTTATGTTATTAGACTTTACATTTGTGTAATGTTGGTTGTGTTTTACGGGATACACTTCGGTTATAAAACACAAGTGAAATGGGTGTTAAATAATACCATGCATCATGGATTCTGAGGTACTACAAAACCTCCATGGAAAGTTCTAATAAAGGGGCGAGCATCTTGTTAGAACATTGAAGTTATCACAAGGTTGTAATATTATTACGTTATCGACATTGGCAGTAATACCAGTAACCTAGAAGGTTGGTTGCCAAAAATACTTTATGATTTTTAATAAATTATAAACCGTTAAATTAGATGGTCGTACGGATAATTTATTTTCTTGACATTAGTACATTTCCTAATACTAGTGGGCGCCCAGTGGTCCACATTCGACCATAGTTCATTGTTTTTTTAAAGTTGAATGTAGAATGAAAAAGGTAATTGGAATAGCAACCTCATTCACAACCTTTTTTGAAGTCCTTTATTGACAGATGTCAAATTGGCTTTTTTATTTACATGTGTGTATATGTTGGGTAAAATTGAAGCATTAGTGTGAATAATGCATATTTTAATTAATTGAATGTACTTCTAATGCATTTTATATAAAATAAATAACTTTTTGCATTTCTCCTCCATATAAACTTTAACTATGCCAAGTTTCAAGTTGATCCGTTCGCGCAATTCCGTTAAAAAGGGATACAAAATTTAGGCTTCACGTATTAATATATAGATGATGATATATAAATAGAAAAATAAAATTGACATTTATGTACTAGTGATTATGGTTGCGTTGAATTTTTTTCTAAAGGGAGTTATGGTTCAGAAAAGTTTGGTAATGTATGTCTTAAATTGACACATCTGGAAACGATTAGATATGCTAGGCTGAGAGAGAGATGTGGATTGGAGGGTCGTATCTATGGCAAAGAGGTCGATTAAGATATTTCAAAATCGAACAATTATAATTCTGTTCCTGTTTTCAACAATGACATAAATGACATTAGTTTGACGTTTTGACAGTTCTAAAAATTACGGCCATGTTCTTTCATTTCAAAAATCGAATTACGCTCCGTCGGCAGCTTTATATAATAATATACCGTTCTGCGGTAATTGATTTCTGAGAATACAAAATAAAAGAGACATGTTCCCTCTTCCGCCAATTTACTATAATAATATATAGGTATACTTTTGTCCTTTTATAGCAAAAACTGGTCCTGTCTGCGATCCGGTAGCCCATTGAAGGGCGAGAGAGACGTGCTTATTAGCAACGGTAGTATTATATAAAATCACATCTATATTATCTCGAGCGCAGTTGCGAGGAGGAGTAATATATACATATCCAATTTAATTACCAGAAGTTATAACAATAAATAAAACATATAATATAGTACAAGATAAAACAACAAATCCACATTTACTCCCTAAATCACAAACGAACGTTGGTAGGCACAACCTCTGACCTAACTTATTTATGTGCCCGCATACAAGGGCCGTCCTTTTCACCGGAAACGTAATCTTATTACGCTGGTAAGGTATGTATTGTACCCGACTAGGTGTAAAATGTGTCCCACTTTCTTATCCCCGATTCTTCACGACTATCGAACCATATGAGATAATTGAACTATTTCACTGGGTTTTGTATATATATGTCATATATGTATGATTATCGTGTATCAGTGAAATATTCATTTTATTTTGAAACTGAATTTAATGGAGTAAATGAGCTATTATTATTCTATATATATATATATATATTATTCTAGTATTTTTAAACAAATCTCTTTGTGTAATTCATGTTATAATGATTTAATAACAAACTAACAGCTGCCTGCAACTTTGTCTACGGTTAAACCTTCCTGTAACTGTAACGGGTTCATATAGCGCACACCAATAGCTCAAAGGTGGCAGATTTTTTTTTGATGTGAAACATCTATAGACGCCGTTAAATCTGATTGTTGGCGTGGCGACGCGATGTTGAGGTGTGGGATATCTATTATTACTAAGAAGAGCTAAGTAGAACCTATAACTCACAACTAATCAAGAACTGAAAGCAATATTCAAACACAGATACCAACACTTGTGACTATCGATATACAAAAACCTAAGATGCACACTTAACGTCTCACAGACGTCACACGAAAATGAGTGCATAATTTTGGATTATGCAGTCATTTCAATTAGTCTCGCGTCGCTTGCGTCCTTGTAAAACTTAAAAAATACCAACATTTATTTGTTACTAGGAGGCCCGGTGGACGTTATCACGCCCTGATAAAAAAGAAACCTAGATAAATTATATATCTTCTTCGTGAATCACTCTATCTACTGGCAAAATTCGCAATTAAATCCGACAGACCGAAGACAATCCGAAGACAGGCGGACAGACAACAGGACGTGTTTTATAATATGTAATGTTGATAACTGTTCTTATCTTAATTTTTTATATTTCCACATAAACTAATGTTACCAGTCTGTTGACGTAACCCTCATTCACAACTTTTTTTTTATGTCAAAAGGAGGCAAACGAACAGGAGGGTCACCTGATGTTAAGTGATCACCACCGTCCATAGAAACTAGCAACACCAAGGGAGTCGCAGGTGCGTTGCCAGCCTGTGTATAGGGGAAAGATAGGGAAAGGAGGTGGGCCTCCGGTGCTCTCACTGTCCGAACGATACGCAACAATGCAAGCACTGTTTCTTCACGTCGGTGTTCTGTTAGAGGGTGGTACTACCCCGGTCGAGGCGATTCATTCATGCTGAAACTAGTAATAGCTTCAGCGTGGCTCTACCACCTACTAATTAAATTTTTACTTCAATAAATAGAATGAATTTACTATATTTCAGAATTTTATACAAAGGAAATACTTTTGCGGGAAGACTATTCAAATCTTGGTACAGGTGAATACAACTAGTGTAAGATTTAGTTACTTACTGTCAACATTTTGAAGTTTGCCATGTTGCTCTTACAGAGTGTTCCAAAATATATATAAAAATGATGTGTCTGTGAAGTTAGCATACAAATATATCGGAATCGTGAAACAAAAATGAGTTTTGATATTCAAGTCAATAGTTCTGGAGTTCCTGAACTAATGCTCATATTGCAAAAAAACTCCAAAACTATTGTAAAGGAGCCCAGAACTCCTTAGAACTATTCAAAAAGCGAGAGTTAATTTTTTGCATACTTATACGGTGTGTTTTTAATGGGAATACAATGAACTCCAGAACTATTGAAAAGAAGCCCATAACTGCCTTTAGAACTCCTCTGTCACGACCTTTGTATGCTGCGTGAAGTTGGCACCACCATATGTCTTATGCCCTTATGGGGTCTTTATATGCAGAACTATTTTCCTAAATTTCAGGAACTCCAGATCCAGATTTTTGATTTGAATATCAGAATTCATTATTGTTTCACGATTCCGATATCTTTGTATGCCAACTTCACATACAAAAAAGTGATTATATCGAGTTGGGTTTTAGATCTATTCGCAAACATAAATACTGAAGACTCATCAAATTTGAATGAGGAAACTTATAACCCACAACTAATCAAGAACTGAAAGCAATATTCAAACACAGGTACCAACACTTGTGACTATCGATATACAAAAACCTAAGATGCACACTTAACGTCTCACAGACGTCACACGAAAATGAGTGCATAATTTTGGATTATGCAGTCATTTCAATTAGTCTCGCGTCGCTTGCGTCCTTGTAAAATAACTTGAAATCATTTAGGTAATGTCGAATTTGAAAAAATAAGTTTATCACATAAATATAACCACGTATATATATTGGGAAGTTTTTGCGGGAGCTTTTGAGCGCTAATTTTATTCGAGACTGTGTGTTTTGGGTTTTTATATGTTAATGCTTGTGAGTTTAAAGATGTATATTCGTTTTATAGCTTTTTTTTGTGGGCAATAGTTCAGAAGATTTTAATCTTATTTGCTTTGTCCCATATGAATCAGCTTGGATCAAGTGCAATAGCTAATTTAGTGTTAAAGAAGTGGAACGTACTATTATACTACTTATCACGACGTTGACGTCAACGTTTCGTTTGAGTAACGCTTATTTTTGAAAATTGAACTAATGAGGTTATCGCACTTTTGGTAGTCGTTTTATCTTAGTCTTTCATGTAATGGATTTTATATTTTATTCATTATCTTATTAGACTTATCTTATTAGACTTTACATTTGTGTAATGTTGGTTGTGTTTTACGGGATACACTTCGGTTATAAAACACAAGTGAAATGGGTGTTAAATAATACCATGCATCATGGATTCTGAGGTACTACATGGATTTTATATTTTATTCATTATCTTATGTTATTAGACTTTACATTTGTGTAATGTTGGTTGTGTTTTACGGGATACACTTCGGTTATAAAACACAAGTGAAATGGGTGTTAAATAATACCATGCATCATGGATTCTGAGGTACTACAAAACCTCCATGGAAAGTTCTAATAAAGGGGCGAGCATCTTGTTAGAACATTGAAGTTATCACAAGGTTGTAATATTATTACGTTATCGACATTGGCAGTAATACCAGTAACCTAGAATATTGGTTGCCAACAATACTTTATGATTTTTAATAAATTATAAACCGTTAAATAGATAGTCGTACAAATAATTAATTTTCTTTACATTAGTACATTTCCTAATACTGTGGGCGCCCAGTGGTCCACATTCGACCATAGTTCATTGATTTTTTAAAGTTGAATGTAGAATGAAAAAGGGTAATTGGAATAGCAACCTCCTTCACAACCTTTTTTGAAGTCCTTTATTAACAGATGTCAAATTGGCTTTTTTATTTACATGTGTGTATATGTTGGGTAAAATTGAAGCATTAGTGTGAATAATGCATATTTTAATTAATTGAATGTACTTCTAATGCATTTCATATAAAATAAATAACTTTTAGCACTTCTCCTCCATATAAACTTTAACTATGCCAAATTTCACGTTCATCCGTTCGCGCAATTCCGTTAAAAAGGGATACAAAATTTAGGCTTCACGTATTAATATATAGATGATGATATATAAATAGAAAAATAAAATTGACATTTATGTACTAGTGATTATGGTTGCGTTGAATTTTTTTCTAAAGGGAGTTATGGTTCAGAAAAGTTTGGTAATGTATGTCTTAAATTGACACATCTGGAAACGATTAGATATGCTAGGCTGAGAGAGAGATGTGGATTGGAGGGTCGTATCTATGGCAAAGAGGTCGATTAAGATATTTCAAAATCGAACAATTATAATTCTGTTCCTGTTTTCAACAATGACATAAATGACATTAGTTTGACGTTTTGACAGTTCTAAAAATTACGGCCATGTTCTTTCATTTCAAAAATCGAATTACGCTCCGTCGGCAGCTTTATATAATAATATACCGTTCTGCGGTAATTGATTTCTGAGAATCCAAAATAAAAGAGACATGTTCCCTCTTCCGCCAATTTACTATAATAATATATAGGTATACTTTTGTCCTTTTATAGCAAAAACTGGTCCTGTCTGCGATCCGGTAGCCCATTGAAGGGCGAGAGAGACGTGCTTATTAGCAAAAATGCTATGTGAGACAAGGACAGATACACGAAGACACATAACGGGCTCAATCGGGTACGTTTCGCGCAGTACCTTTTGTTTTAATATTTATTCGTGGAAGGGTGAGTTGTCTTAGCGATAGGTATTTTATCGTATTTTTATTTTTGAAGCAAATGGCTGGTTTGATTTACCTCAAGACTTTACCTATAATCTGTATTAAAGTTATGTGTATTAGATAAGTTAAACTTTGAAGACCTCCGTTCTATATTGTACAATTTTCGGTAAACGGTTCTTTTTTTTTGGACTGACTACGCTATTGGCTTAGCAACGCCTTAACAGCTTCACCGGACTACTAAGGCGAGCACTTAAGGCACTCAGCCGATATTATTTTGGCAACTGGCTCAAGAGTCCACGGCACACCTCGGCTTGGTTGTTGCCTAGTTCATGCAATTCGCGACCTAACTGAGCTAACAGTTATTGAAATATATATGTGTACCAAGCATACATACCTCAATAACTCTTATGGTAAACGGTTCTGTTTTGACATTTCTTTAGTTAAAAAGTGGGTTTATATAAAAATAACGTATCATTTTTATTAAAAAAGATACCGTAACTAACATTGATGTATAATTTTAAATTTTTACATTATCTTCGATACTGTAAGTTGGTATCCAATAGATATTTGAATACGATGACTACAATAAATAATATAAAATCCGTGCAAATTCGCGGGCACAGCTAGTGTATATGTGTGTGTGTAAATATATAAATTACCCTTGATTTATCTCAGATCAATAAACTCCAGGACTGTATAAGAGACCACCTTTATATACTAGAAACAGCAACAAATTGGTTATTCCATACTTCAGGCTCACTAAGTCTAAAAACAGTGTTTTAGGTAATAGTGTTAGGTTTTATAACAAAGTCTCAGAACACGTTACCGATTTGCCGGATAGTGAGTTCAAGAACCTTCTCAAGCGGGTTTTATTATTTAATTTAATATCTAAAGGCTATTATAGGATGGATCAATATGTGAACGATTGTGACGTCTAGAAATGACGCCCCTCTCTGTGAATCCACTAATAACGAATCCAATAATAACTATTTATGTTTTGTAAAAATATATAACATGAAGAGATAAACTAGGTCTTGCCGGTTCTTCTCGACGACTGGGTTGTATTCTGTACCGGTGGTAGCTTCGATATTCATAAGCGCCTTCTCAGGGCCTAAATTGAATAAAGTATATTTTGATTTTAATTATAAAGAATGTTTGTGTATTATTCGTGCTCTGATGTCACTATACCTCGCCAATGGTGCTAACGTATGTTTAGCTGTATATTGTAGGTTATTATGAACGTAGTCGCGGGCGGTTATTTGTTTCGATATATCGTCGCAAGGATAACCGCAATCAAGTAGTAAGCGAAGGCTCACCCTGTAGTCGGTTTTTATGGTGCTGTATATATACAATTCCTGTGTGCGTGTCTTCGTAATTTTACTCCTCTGGGCTTGCAAGGTTTTGTTGTTTTTTAAAAATACTTAAGGGGTTACTCTTATCGTTGTTAGTTCTAGTTGGATGTTTAGATGGACCTATTATCGTGATCTAGATTTTTCTATTAATTTTTAACAAAGCCTCGTTTTATTGGGTTTAAAAAAAATTTCAAACTTTCAGCTTCCCACGAACACTTAATATTATTTAGTTTAATATATATATTTGTTTTATATTCATTACTTATTCAAGGTGTCTGACAGGAGTCTACCTATCGGGTACGTTAATTATTACTAAAATAAAATAAATATATATCGAATTAATTGAACTATGTTTTTGTATTGATTTATTTACGTCGTATTGTAATACTTTGTTGGAACGTGATGAAGGAATCTTTTGTTTTGTTTGAACCTCGATATGTACCAAGGATTCTATCGGAATTCACGTAGATTTACTAATTTAAATTGATAACGCTATCGACTGATGGCGAAGGAGAATATCATGAGGAAATCTGAACTTGCTATATGTTCTTATAGGTCTACCGTACGTAGGAAAATATAAAACTGTGAATTTCTCGGAGTTTGAAATCGCCAAAGCGTCGTCGGCTGGTGCAGTGATTTGGCCCATACTTTCTTTCGGGAAGAAACCTGTAGTCCTGCAGTGCGTCTCTTAAAGACTGATGCGATATGTGTGATAACTATTACGCATATTTTTTTATGCTTTATAATTTTTTTTTAGCGTTTGACTACCTACAGTCTTATCTGATTTTAAATGTGGTCTAAAATGGTAAACACGCTAATTTAGAGGTGGCTGGCTCTCGAGTGCAGCTCTCGGAATACACCAACAGGTTGTTGACAGATTTTGAATATAAGGATGGTAGCTAGTCAGGTGGTCTTAGAAAAGCCCTATCAGCATGAAATCGAACCATCATGTTTGGTTTCATCGGAAGCTCTGACTCAGTTGCAAGAATTACAACTTAAGGATAGACTTAAGTTCATAGCTAAGCCATCATCGCTTAACGTGTTTTATACATACCGACAGTTCACTACATGATAAATTTTATATGTAGTTCCGAGTACGTATATCTAGATATATCGTACACAAATAAAACGAATATTCTGTAAATTTTTTTTGTAACTTAATTATAACGATAATGTAATATAAATAACCCACTTGTATTGAGCAAACATTATTTCGAGAAAAACTCTGATAAAACAACAAAAAAATCTCTCGTTCTTTCAGACAGTGGTGTTTTCTGTAATTTAAGAATTTCATATAAAGCACACTTAAAAAAGAGTAAATAAACTGTATCGAAAATTACAATACGATATGAGAACTCGTTTAGATATTTATAATTTAAAACCGACAATGTGGTACGTTCAAACACGTTCTCGCTTGTTTTATCAACAAGCCATTGCACTTAATGAATGCCCTTACATAATATTGTACACTATATAACATTTACTTACTTTATTATGTATGCTGTTCATTGATTGTCACTTGTTTTCAATTATATTTTAATTCTACTGCATAGTATGGTGAAGAAGTTGTATGGTACCCAGTCGGGGTGTATGCAAGATGACTCGTAATATCCCGTTCCCTTTTTCTCCCTCCTTCTTTTTCCCTTTCAAAAATCTTTTATCTCTACCCGTGTGAGAGTTACCATTGTCATGATGCAAGATGATACGGCGTTTTTGGCTATTCTTATGGAGTTCGTAAATAACTTCCTGTAAGAAAATGCTTGTGTACCAGTTGTTATTTACTGTATGACGATCCTTCAAAGGGACTATAGCCACGCGTTTAATTTTATTAAAAAAATAACAAGTATCCGCTTCGTCTTTGTCACTCCGGCTGGTTTCGGCTTTTCTAGAAAAAGTCAGACAGTCGATTGCTGCTTTGTTTTGGGTTCGTAGCTACAATTCCATGTTTCGCCACATGTCAATATGTCTCATAATAAATTTGAAGTTTCTTCATCGCGACTGTTAAGCGTGGCATTGTACCAAGTAACGAGGTCTGTTTTTTTGAGCCTCAGTTAAATTACGAGGTATCTGAAACACAGTTTTTTTACACCCAATTATTTTTTTTGTATTAATTGTATCTGGCTCATGCCTATGTCTTGTAATGTGAGAATAGTATGATAAGTCTTCCAACAAGAAATTTATCACTGAGATTAACACAAATGCGTTGAAATTCCGCAAACTAGCTAAAAGCAGACGAATTGCATGAAACTTCATTGCTAAATGCGTTTTGAAGGCAAGCGACACTGTTGAGGAATCAAACTACACTTAAACGTAAATAATAATACGAAAATTTTCACGAGTTAAATCCATGGTAAAGACACGCCATATTTAAAATGGTGCCTAAATGTAAAAACAAGTGAGAAATAGAGGAAACAAACGATTTCTTATAGCCATAGAATTAAATTTTCCAATATCATAATTAGTGTTTGAATATTCTTAATGAAAGGGCCAGTTCCGGATACTTTTAGTGCACCTTGTGTTTTTTTTATTGTAGCATGGCAAAATGACTGCACCAAGCCTGATGGTAAGCACATTACAATCCAAAAACAGTGGCGACCACCGAGTGACACACTATCCATCGCCGGTCACCGCAGTCATGTCGGCCTGCGAAAAGCTGGATCTGCACAGGCTGCACCCGCAGAACCAAATCAGTGTGGCGGGTTTCTTCGCCGTATAGAAAGAAAGAAAGAAAAAACATTTATTTGCAACACACATAAGTAAATATGAAAACACGTAGAATTAAAAAAAGAAAAAACATACATATAAACAATGAAAAATACAAATTGATGGATAAGTTTGTGTGTGGAAATGGGCCCCGAGTCAGCGTGTGTGCTGTCGGAGGTTAGTCCTTTAGCGCTGATTTTCACTGGGAACCCAGAGTGTTATGTGTGCACCGAGAGATGGTGTGCATATTAAATGTTATGTAGTGTTTCGTGTAGAGAAGTTATATAAGTTTGGAAAAAAAGAAATGGTAATAGAAGTTTAATATGAAATTTGAGATAATAAGTACATATATATTAATAATAGGGAATAATGAATACATAAATACAGACACACATACATATATATATACACATAAATATAAATAAAAATAGAAAGTCGTAGAAAGTAGAAAAGTTTTAAATTTTAAGCTGAAACCAAATAAGGATATGGAATTACGGATGGGTGGGGGAATATTGTTCCAGCATTTTGTGGCCTGGTATCTGAAGCTACCTCGAAAGGCAGTGGTTTTGTGCTTAGGAACTCTTAGACAGCTTAAGTCACTACGATTCTCGACTCTCCTTTTTTGGCCTAACCACTCAAGTTTGTTGAACAGGTATGTCGGATGTTCAGATTTTACAACTCCGAAGAGTAGTTTAGAGAAGCGTAACATATAACGTGCCTCCATTTTTAAAATATGTGCGTCATTTAGATATGGTGTTACATGAGCTCGCGGTGGGATACGATACCAGTACCGGGCGCATGCATGTGCATACCACCCTACTTTCGCCACTGCCTCGTTCGTTATTCATCAGGGTGCACCACGTGCAGGTGAGGTTGGCTCGGGTTTCTCAAGTTTTATGATATTATTCGGCACCCCTGATACCCCTAAAATGGAAAGGGCCACATTAGGACTAAGTATATAGAATTAACAATATGACTAATTTGGTTCATCTTTTGTAAGTAGTATGTAACTTAAACTAAAATATAAATAGGTAAATAGGCAATAGTTGGTTATATGAAATAATATCCATATGTCTATAGTAAGATCGACGTCATCAGCCTTTAAGAAACCTCACTGCAGAGCCTATTTTTGAAAGAAGCTATGGGGTGTAATCACCACGCAGGCCCACGACATATTGGCGATTTCAAACACCGTGAAATCAACAGTTCTATATTTTATAAGATACGATGATACTTAAGAAAATTTCTCAGGTTTAGGCTTTACCAATTTAACCTGTTACCAATTTAAATTAGTAAATATACGCGAATTCCGAAATATTTGTTGGTACATGACGGGGTTCGAACAAGCGGACGTCGGATTGACGTTCCCCTGGTCAAACTACATGACTATCACAGATTGTTCTACTAGAATATCATATATTAATTTGAATATATATATGTTAATATGTGTAGCCTGTATGTCGTATTTGTATGTATTGCCTGTATTTATTTCCATACATTATAGAAAGCACGATATGATTAACTAGATACTATGATTTTTTTAAATAAATTTTAACACTAGGCCTTTTTAAACATGTTACGCTACTACTCGGGCTGGTATTGATTATACGAGACGGCCTGATAACAAATGTGTATCCTAGATTGTGTCGTTGTATAAAAAAAACTGTAAAGAATTGTCCGTAGACGGGTCGGCTGTTTGACTATAAGAGACAAACGGGACGCCGCGCAGCGCTGGCGCAAGTAAAATTTATTCACGCCCTTATAAATTATGGGCGAATGTAATGTGGCGTGCAGTTTTAAGCATTTGGGCGACGTTTGGACACATTTGGTCGTGTCAAACGTGTTTAAATGTGGTTCCTCGAGCTTTTATTGTAGTTATGTAACCCTAATGTTGACATATTTTGTACTTACCGATTATTTTTCATTATATGTATGTATATATTTATCATTTAATCTATATACTTAATATTATAAAGCTTAAGAGTTTGTGTGCTTGAACGGACTAATCTCAGGAACTATTAGTCCGATTTGAACAATTATTTGAGTGTTAGATAGCTCCGTTATCGAGGAAGGCTATAAGCTATATCATCACTCTAAGACCGATGCGAGTGGAGCAAAAACGAAGAATGTTTCAAAATCGGGGTTAACGTACGTATTATTTCTACGAAAATGAAGTTGCGGGCAAATGCTAATCTACACTATAAATTAACTTAACGTATATTACACAGTAAAGGGGTTTAAAGTACGTGAACGATTTGACAAGAGGTATTCTCTGATAATACTGATTCGATTCTGAAATTGTTTTCTCTGCTACTAATCTACAGGCAGACTGATAAGTACATGTAATGTTTTGCCATTATTTGGTTTTATTTGTTAATTGCGACGTGTGGACTCGTTTATTCTCTGCGTTGTTAACTTTTATGGAGACAGACGGAAACGCATTAGTTTATTTTGTAGTTCTGTCAATGAAACAATTAAAAAAAAAATCCTTTTGTCACTATAGAAATCACCCGTTTATGGTTTTTTCTACGCTGTCAGCCTGCCGGGCGTTCATAACTTCACCGCGCTACTCCATTTATTGAAACAAACATGAGTGTCTAGAAGGCACTCTGAGTGCCGGTCTGGGCTCCTATAGTTGCTACTGTTTGATGTAACAAAGAATACATTAAACAGATTCGTTAACATTACCAGTTTCAATATCTTGTAGTATGTAGTAATACTACACTGTATTTTTTCTTCTAACTACAAATGAAGCATCGATGATAAATACTAACGGCACGTTTTTTTTTTTGCTTCTTTCTATGGTAGTATTCTTCTGTGAAGTGAATTTTATTTATTTATTATGTATATAGAATAAGTAAGAAACTTATAACGGACAAAAACAGTGCCAGTGTATTGCCATGTGATGAAAATCACAGAGCGGAGTTGTTTTTCAATTTCATTTTAGACTTTGCATTCATTTGCATTTGTTCATGATATTGAAATCGTGTTCCATTGCATTTTTTCACATAAAAGCAAAGTAAAAGCATTGTAAATATATAACGTTGTATTGTAAAATTAATAAAACTAATAAGTGTTTTGTGTTTATTACAATTCATGTATAAAATGGATGGTACATACATTATACATCTGAGATTGAAACTGTAACACTAAAACTGTTCAAAGTCAGCACACACGTTATTTTACTATAATTTGTCACTAGGTGTCGCTAGACTATATTTCATTGCGATTACTAGTCGTATATGACTTACTTAAGGTTGAAAGGTTAAGTGAAAAATCATATAGATAGAAACGTTAACATCTTTAGTTAATTTCTGTTCCTTGCCAGATGCAACCCTACGCTCTATCTTTGGCTTTGTCTAACAAGTCGTTCAATTATATTACGCCGTGCGACATAAAACGATCTTGTCTTATATCGTTAATTTGTCACGAATTCAACATTAGGACTTATATTAAAACTAGCGCGCCGGGCGGACGTTATCCTGCCTCGATAAAATAACAAAAATTCAACCGCAGCGCCACCTACCTCGTCCAATTGTAAATCTAAACCATTCTCGGATCCAGTGAAACACGCACAGAAAATTTCATCAAAATTGGCCCAGCTATTTAGGAGTTCAGTGACATACACACGTACAGAAGAAATTTATATATAAAGATGTTATTAATGTAATAAAAAATACAATATCCTTATATAAATCAATAAAATGTGCTATTGAGCGCTTATAACGCAAAACCTATTGGACAGATTTCGAACATTTTTGTTTACTTTTATTTCATAGACATATGGCCTTTATATTAAAAAAGAGTATAGACAGAAATAAGGATTAGCACTCCGAGCAATAATTATACAAACTCAATACCAAATACTAATATTATATGTACATTGTACATAAGCCGCTATGGTACGCGTCACTATTCTGACGCAAGAGTCACGAGCATGTCAACGATATCAGTGACGATCGGTGACGCGAAATCACAAGATGTTACCTATCCACAAAATCAAACACGCATATGATACAGTTGAGTATATACAATGTCTGGTACAAGTGCAATACGAGTATATCACGAGCGCGTGTCGATGACGCGAACCCATACGTTTTTCTCCTACTAAAAATAACTCAACGCGCCTAAATACGATTTCAATTCAAAAGTATCAAGATATATATTCATTTAATATTAAGTTATTATAATTAAAACAAAAGCGCAATGCTTTAGGCGATGTATATTTTCTTGTTATCGAGAAATGGGGCAAGACAACGCAGATCATGTCTCGAGTAACGGCTAGTTAAATATATAATACGTTAAAAAATGCAATATACATATAAAAATGAATGTGAGTACATCTCATATTGGTAAATCGAAGATGCAATGCAGTGTATTGGCTTCTATATCGGTTTAATGACGGTTAAAAATTGTTATATGTAGATATTTTAACAAAGAAAATATTTAAATAATATCCATTTTCCTGTATCACTATCATGATATATATTACTAGCCTCTGCCCGCGACTTCGTCCGCCTGGAATAGTTACTTTGGGCTAACGTTAACACGCAGCGGAAGCTCTCAAGAGGAAAAAAACCCCGATTTTAAAATATTCTTCATTGATACTTTGCTCCTATTGATCTTAGTGTGATGATATATAGCCTATAACCTACCTTGATAAATGAGCTATATAACGCTGGAAGAATTTTTCAAATCGCACCATAACGGATCGGATAGTTCCTGAGATTACCCTCTACAACGTCACAAATTCACGTCAGAAACTCATCAATTCACAAACTTTACCTCTTTATAATGTTAGTATAAAAATATAGTTGAAACAAAGTCCTCTGCCACGTCTGTTTGTGATAAACTCAAAAACTACTGAACGGATTTTCATGCGATTTAACAAGGTAGATAAAGTGATTCATGAGGAAGGTTTAGGTATATAATTAGTTCAGGTTTTATGTAAATTGGTTGAAATATAACGATAATTGTTGGAAAGGCCGGAAAAAGTCAAACAGCTTGGGAGTTTTAATCGAAAACGCTGCCTAAACCCTTTGTGATATAACAAAACAATGTATAGTGAGATAATCCTCTTTTATGCATTTAAAAAGAAGTCAGTGACGGGATATATCTATTATTTAAGGATTGCCCACTATACACATCATTGCATAGTATAAAACAAAGTCCCCTACCGTGTCTGACTGTCTGTCTGTTCGCGATAAACTCAAAAACTACTGAACGGATTTACATGTGGTTTTTACCAGTGAATAAAGTGACTCATGAGGATGGTTTTAGTATATAATTAGTCAAGGAAACGCCCGCTAGTTAGATATATATTATTACGAAATCGTGACGTACAATTCCAAAGATATTTAGGCGGATAGAGTATTAATACTTATCAACTTAAATACGTTAATTACATTAAGCATTCTGCCAGTGTGTATGTGACTGAACTCCTCCTAAACGGTTGGACCGATTTTGATGAATTTCTTTATGTGTATTTCAGTATATTCGAGAATGGTTTAGATTCACAATTGGACCCGGTAGGTAGCGCTACGGTCTGATTCTAGGATTTTTTTTATTATCAGGAAGGGACAACGTCTGCCCGGCCCGCTAGTATTAATTATTTATTGCAAGAAATATAGCAATATTAAATACCCGTGAAAGTAACATACCTAGTAATCTATATATTAAATTGTAACTGTTTGGCTAATATATCAATGTACAGACCAAACTACTGAGAGTAGGGATGTAAAAATTTGCATGCTGGTTCCTCTTACGTTTCCGTTAAAGTTTTAATCATTTTTCCGTCGATCAGTCAGCCCGTAATTTTTATCTTCTTCTTCTTACCCTTATCCCACATAAGTAGGGTCGGTACAACACGTTTGTCATGCTATGGTGTATGATTTGGATTACTTTTTACGATCGGCCGCCTGCCTGACATCAACCCTCCTTGGGATTATTTTGTTGTACCACTGTGTATATGATTACGAATAGTTACGAAGTCTGATGGCTCTTTTAACCTAAAAATTTTTCGTTCCGGTTAAAAACGAAGTTCTTCCAGATTATGGTTTGCATGCTATATTGCCATTTTTTTTTTCAGAACTCGTGGTTTCCGATTCTTCACAGTAATAATATAATATTAGATATAATAAACCATTATAAAAATACAAAATATGAAAACTATAATAGAAAAATAGATGCAAATAAAATAATAAATAAATAATTATGCATTATTTATACTACTATCGATACATAATCAGAATCTGACATTTCTGCCATTATTTTGTTTTGGGGAATTGTATAATTATTAGGTAGGTTATAAGGGAATCAAAAGTTAAGTGTAATAGAAACAGTTATTACGTATTTCTCGTTTTATTATTTGTTATTTCTGCTTGACGCATTAGTTAACTAATTTTTAATTTTATATTAGTCACATCGCGTGTAAGGATAAAATAAAATAAAACATAAGTGCGTGTGGGAGTGATGAAAATATGTCATACTAAAAGTATGTGAAAATCGCTTCAGCGTATCACACAGGGCGGCCTTAACGCAGTAGCGACGCATGAGTGGCTCATAAAAACGCATTTACAACGTAAATATAGAATTGCGGACGCCGTGACTCTTTTTTTTTATATACACATCCACCCACTCTCACATGAGTTCAAGTGAGTTATTGCATTTTAACTACGAGCGCGTTTAGTTTTTGCTTATGGTTAGAACATTTTTTTTATGTACGCAACGTAACATTTTGCCATGAATGCATGTTTTAAGTGATTTCTGTCATTTTATGTGTAGTTTTAGTGTTCGACGAACGACATACGACCAATGAATTATATGTTATACGAAAGTCACTGTTCAGTACTGAAAAGTTTCTAACAAACAGATGTCTTGTATGTAGCAAATAAAACTTATTATACGTAAAAGAAATACGCATGCTTTATTTATCTATTTTATCACAATTGTCAAGGCCATGATCAAGAAATTATAAATTAATTTTAATCCGAATTATAATTCTTAATGTAAATTAAATTCTTGTTTTATTTTTAATTTGAATTCCACTATAATGACTAATTATAGCTGCTTTTTAAGCATTTGAAGTTTAAAAAAATTAAGAGGATAAATAAATCAAAGAAAATAATAATTAATTACCTTGAAACCTATAATATTATGAATCTAAACATATTTTTAAATTTTATGTGTGAATAGAAATAATCCCATAAAGTTTTCACAATACCACGGTGTATAAATCTCCAAATAATTTTTATCGAATTTTCAATATTTGTGAGGGGAGTAATTTATTACTTTGCTCGTTTTATCGTAAGTATTAGATAATATTTTGAACATTTGTGACTTTATTACTAGGTGTTATGGTTGTAATTAAGTTGAACTTAAAACAGTTTTAAAACTTTTTTCTCATTTTCTTAGTAAACAAATAGCTACACATAACATTTTGTACGTGACTCGTTATCTAGTTATTGTTGATCGAAGAATATAGATAATAAATCAGAAGATATGTATAAACTCCTCGTCGTGTCTACAGACCTGTGTGAGGTTGTGGCGCTGGAGGTACAGGAACAGGTCTCACTCGTGTCGGGTAGAACTCTGCGGCGAGGGGATTCAGCGTAGACCTCGAGACCGCCTCCTCCAGGGAAACTGATGGGCCTCCGTTGCTTGTTGTAGGGTAATGATTGTGGTGGTTCCGTTTGTGCCCGTTAGCCATCGGCCTATTATTATGCCTTTCCCTCTGTTCATCCTCTAACATTGCCTCTATGCACTGTTCCATCAACGCCTCTTCTTCCAACTGTTGCATAACTTGTTTGTCAAATTCCTCCTCGTAATTTTTATATAAAATATAAAACATTTTATATACAAAATGATTACAATGTATGTAAAAGATGACTAAATCTATACTAAACTAAATCTGAATACTATATTCTAAAAAGAATATAATTATTGTACGTATCATAATTATTGTAATTTAAATGTAGTCATTACAATATAAATCGACCACAAATAACGTTAATGTCTGTCCCGTGTCCCGTTAGGTTTTATTATCTACATATTAAATTACTTTTGTTGTTTGAATTCTAAAAATTCGATAACCGACGAATGTTTTAGTAAAAGCGTGACCCCCACAGAAAACAACGCAGACGCTATACCAATTATTAGGTTACATACTTACTTATTATTATCTCGGTACACATTTTTTTAAAGATATGCTTACGTTCCCGCTCTAACTTTATAAGCCTCTGACTTTTTTTTTTCTCGAACTATCTACGCTATTGACCAAGCAAGGTCTTAACAGCTTCACCGGACTAGCAAGCCTCTGACGATAATTGACTTTCTATAATAAATATAAACATGAGAAAAAATAATTGAAAGAACAATAAAAATTATGCGTAATGTTGATAAATTAGTAGCAGTTTTATGAAATACTATCTGTACCCGAAAATCCGCACGCGTTTTTTTTAAATCGTATTAAAAAATTATAGAATTGTGAGACTATGTACAATTACAGAAACTCTCTTTAAAGGCGTACGACGCGCATGCCACTAAAAGTAACATGTAACGTGTACAGTAGATATATAAATACAAAAAACGTGCCAAATGAGGTTTGTCATCAGCAACACATTTGGAACCTTAACCCACCATATAACTATCTCAGTGCTCACTTACACTGTATAAGGAACTAACAATACAATAACTTAAAATATTATTATTAAGTTTTACATTATATTTAATATACATTGCCATTATTATAATTAAGATTTTGTGACTATACAAAAAATAAACGCTTGTCTGTTCCGCAAGAAATTGTATTATGGAACACTTTACGTAATACGTTTATAATCTAAGATATTTTTAGGAAGACCTCTATATCATTAATGTTATTAATAATTAT
>MU159018.1:386072-435127 GCA_015888305.1 Antheraea pernyi
TTTTTGTCAAAATCGGTCTAGCCGTTTCGGAGATTACCCGGAACAAACAGACAGACAGATTGACAAAAATTTTAAAAATTGCATTTTTGTTATCAGTAGCGTGAATACTTTCGTACCCAAGTAATAAAAAAAAAAAATTGATATTACATACAGATACTTCATTTTTATGATATGTATAGAATAGATAAAATGCACTAATTTAGTAGGACATTTGGAACTGTTGAGACTTAAACGATAACATTTATATAGTTTAAAAAAAAACAACCAACTGCAGCCAATTGTATGTTTATGTACCGTTCCTACTTATACACTTTGATCACTAGACCAAGAAGATTATAAGTATAATTAATAAATATATATAATTAATAATTATGTAAGAATGCATATTCCATAACTCTCGTTTGAGTAATTAAAATGATTTTATCAAAGCATACGTTTTATTATCACATTTTGAATATTCATATCAACAGTCCGTTGATGGAACGAACAAAAGACTCGATATATTAATGGCGTAATAAAAAATAATTAAGTCAACGCAATAATCCTTTGAAATTTTTTATCAAAATTATATTTCAAAAGTGGATAAGGTTATGGCGCCAACGACAAAAACTCGTACAGAAATAGGTCGCAAGCGGCACCGGCTTACCGCTTCCGGGGTCAAATGACCCGGGAAGGGGCAAAAAAGTTTCTTTGCGGCGAGGCCCCACGTTCGCGTTCCTACATCACATGATGTAAACGATTATAATAAATCAAATTTCACGATGGCAGAAGCAACAGGAATAATTAAAACCGTACATCATAATTCAATAGTAGCATAATAATGTCTTTAGTCATTTATTGCGGGGTGGTTGGGTTTTACAGCCTGACTGGATCGCAACCACCATGTATATGGCGAAAAAGCCCATCACAATGATGCGCTTCTGCGGGTCGCGTTTCGGGATCAGCCTGTGTATTATATCCACCTTTTTACAGGCCGGCATGACAGCGGTGACCGGCGATGGATAGTGTGTCACTCGGTGGTCGCCATTGTTTTTGGATTATACTATGCATCAGGCAAAGTGCAGTCTTTTTGTCGTGATACAATAAAAAAAAAAATTAGGTATCCCTTTTATTTACAATTAGACAATAGTCGTCCGCTTTACATTAAATATTTTTTAGTTACAAATATGACAAAGAGTTCACAAAATGAAAAATAAGGCTATATACTAGAAACATATACAAATTTTCGCATCGAATTGGCTTATGACCATTATACCATAGATCATTACAGGCCATTATAGGACAGTATAGTTCCTATACTTACACGTTCAGTAGTTTTGACGTGATTGAGCCTCAGTGGAGAGTTCCATTCTCATGCTATGATATATAGAATCGCTGGAAACTAAAAATTATTAATTCTATCAATGTCATTTGAATTTTTGAAGGGGTCTAAGGTCTTTTTTAACGGTTCTAATATTTACTTTCACAAAACTGAACTATATGACATAACCACTTTGAGCTTAGTCCGGTGACTGTAAAGCGTTGTCAGTTCGAAAAAAGAAAACACGTTGAGTTTCGTCATGGCCTATAAATACATCCTAAAGAGTGAAAAGTAATGGAAATTATTAAACGAAGAATAGTCTGCCAAAAATCCCAATAATTATTAAAAATCATTTTTTTTATGTCATAGGTGGCAAACGAACAGGTGGGTCACCTGCTGTTAAGTGATCACCACCGTCCATGGACACTAACAACACCAGAGGAGTCGCAAGTCCGTTGCCATCTTTTGGAGGGAAGGGAAAGGGAGAGGAGAGAGGAGAGGGGTGGGGAGGTGGGTCTCCGGCGCTCTCACTGACCGAACGAAACGCAACAATGCAAGCACTGTTACTTCACGTCGGTTTTCTATGAGAGGGTGGTACTACCCCGGACGAGCCGACCCATTCATGCTGAAACCAATAATAGTTTCATGCAATTTAATCTTGTACAAAAACACGATATTATATAATGTATAAATAACATCTAAGAAGCAGTGAACGAAATATTCCTCTTTCAGATGCCTTGTCGAGATCAGCTTCAAAAGTTACCTTCTACACATAACAAATATTACGTTGAACCATAATCTCACCTACTAATAAAAGAAGTTATGGCTCAAAATTATGACACACTAAACTTGGATGGATTGACTGACACTCAAGGATAGCTGCCAGCTGCTAGAGATGATTTAAAGCCATCATAATGGTTAAATGGGGCTTTGGAAAGCGAACCAAAGTCTTGTACCACAGCGATGACACTTATTTTAAAATATATTATATTTATTCTCTTGCTCTTTCTGCTGTCGTTCCTGCACGGAGGCTTACGTATTGGTAGCTTCTTGAAGTATTAAGAGGGTGGCTAGTTATTGGTTAGATAGATAACAATATACAGAAAAACAAAATGTTTTTTTTTCTTTATCAAAAGCTCAAGGTCGTCGTGCGATTGAGCTTATATCGAATAAAGTGGTGACTGAACATGCCAAGTCCAAACCAAAATTGCTTCAAAACAAATCATGCTAAATGTATTCACGTACCTGGTTTAGATTTGCACTTGCTCTTATTGTCACGGTCAGATATATATTTCGAGACGGTAGCAGTGTAAAATTTACGAATATATTAATAAAGTCTAAATGTATATTGTAAATATTTAAAAAAGTTTGTACGTTTGTTTATTATATTTATGCTAACATAGTTGCAGTGATATGAAACGTTGTAATTCAATACTTTTGTTAGTATTCTATTGAAACTGCAACACAATGAGTTCAGCACACACAAGAGAAAGTTTTAACAAAGAAAATGAACTCGGAACATTTTATGCTGTGAAATTCAACGGAAAATGGACTGAAAATTTGAAGAGGTGGTAACCCTCTAGCTATTCATAGAGAGTTAAATTTAAGTTATGAAAATAGCTTTGATTAATGCTAGCTTATACTAACTTGTAAACAGGACGTTATAAGATATTTTCTGGTACTTGACTGCTTTCTAAGTGACTGTATGGTAAGCGATAACAGCGCATTCTACAATTAAAACAGTAGTGATAATATTTAGTAAAATTAGCTAATGTTTCGGATTTCTATATGGTAGAAAAGTGTAGATCTCTAAATGAACTACCGTTTTTACAGTTTTTTTCTAAATTTACTCAAATTATTGATTGCTACAGATCCCGTGCAGGCTTAATCTTAGGTCTTCTGGAGTAAGTAGGGAATCGTCTTGAATACGTTACTAATAGTCTCCCTATGTTTACCTCTAAGCACTTTTACAGGTTACATTTGTATATTTGTATTTTTAATAGTCTAGACAGTGTAATAATAAGACTCGGAATACATTACCGCCAATATACGTAGGTTAGTTTTTATTTTAATTGGACCCGGTAGATGATGTTACGAACGGGTTGTAGGCTTATTTTAAAATATTTCTCACATACCATCTGGGAATGACAATCGACTTGATGCAGACGAAGTTGCACGGGTCAGCTATTTACAATAAATTCAAATGTTTCGGCCAGTCTGCCAAAGAGCATGAGATACTCCGTAGCTACATATTCTCTTAGTTCTTTAACGGGGACAAATGAATACCATATAGGACATATCATATATAATCTCTTTTTAATGGGATTTTGGTTAGTCTGTTCCCTCAGGTTTGTATTAGAAATGGTACTTGGGCAAAATATACCCAATATGGATCATAGACATTTGTTGATCATCTTATTTTATAACGATCCATACTTCACATCCATAAGGAAAGACTGATTTGATATTTGATTTACAGATTGATTTTGGTTCGTCGAGTTTTAGAAGTTAAATTTATCATTAACTGCACATATTTAACATATATGGTGCGTGCTTAGTTGATGTGTGCTTCAACCTCCAACTCTGCACCACTTAACGGACCCATAACGCTTCATAGGTAAGTGCATCAATATATTTGTTTAACCAACTTTTTTTAATTTAGTTTTTGTACAGTCTATTCAGTCAATTTTTCCTTCTTCGTAATAACGTTCATATCTCTGTTGCAGTTCTATAAGATGTGAGAAATATATAGAGATTATCTGGAATAATTATTTTCGACATATAGTTATGTGTATAATTTCTATTTTTCACCCTGAATTTCTATATCATAGCTATCAACAGAATAGGGTACATTCGAATTCAGAAAATGTAGTTTTATTAAAGGCATTTGATTTAGATAAAAATCGACAACTCATAATATTTTTGTTGAGACTGACCCGCGCACCACGTCGGGCCCCGTGTAGATGTCTCGCGTTCTTAGTCAATGAATCAAACATAATTGATCGAGTTTCACTAGCTGGGACGGCGTTGTCAACTTTTACATCGGTTGTTGTCACTTTTGATTATATTTTTTATTTTTATATTTGTTACACTGTCATATACAGTCAGTCTACCGTGAATTCAAGAGCGAAAGTACAGCTCGAAAATTGCTAAACACTGTCGTATATTTTTCCTTTCATATAGCGTCGACGAAACATTTGCCGGTGTCAGTTTTTATTTCCCTATCTCCGTTCGGTATTCTCTAATACCCGAGTTACATATGATAAGAACGTAAATCTAAAGCGTCTACTTTTTAGGTTTTTGTGAAAAAAAAATTGCAGGTATCTTGGAATAAGTAAGAAAATAATGAGTTTGTATGAACACGCATCACTGCTAAGGTACTTCACGATTAAACCTTAAATTAAAGAAAATCATAAAACATATACTCGAGTAACTTTTAGTCTTGGTTTCATTAAAATCGGTTCACTTTACCAAAAAATATTGTAATTATAATCACGACACGGCTTAAGTACGAGAGAAAGGTAGATAAATAAAAGGTCTTGAAGGTAGATAAATAAAAGGACTTATAGGAACTTTTAGGAAGGAAGAATAAATTCAGATGCTTTTATTAAACACAGCTAGTTATTTAAATATTCAGTTTGGTTACATAAAAGGTTCGAATAGGTTCGAATCCCTACAATGAGGCTCAGTTTACGTGAAGGAAAACAACCTTGAAACCACATCGTGGTGATGGGATTTTTCTAACGCGCGGCGCTCTTCTGATTAGTTACTACACTCTAGTTGTAGAATTGTCCTCAAACACCCGTAGGTATGTTCTGGCATATCGTCATATAATATTGGATGACAACGTGGTCAAAGGAAAAACTTTTTTTTTTATATATATCATAAGAGGCATATGAACAGGTGGGTCACCTGATGTTAAGTGATCACCACCATCCATAGACACTTGCAACACCAGAGGAGTCGCAAGTGCATTGCCTGCCTGTATTTGGGAGAAGGGGGAGTGGGGAAGAGGTGAGGGGAGGGGAGTTGGGTATCCGGCGCTCTCTCTGACCGAACGAAACGCAACAATGCAAGCATTGTTACTTCACGTCGGTTTTCTATGAGAGGGTGGTACTACTCCGGACGAGTCGACTCACTCATGCTGAAACCAGTAATAATACCTTCAGCGTGGCTCTACCACCTACAAAACTACTACCTACCTACCTACTACCTACTTATCTACAACATATAAATAAAAAAATATTTCCGAATATATGTAGGTATGTAAACGCATTGAGAAAATTGAGAGACAGATGTTGAGCTATCTGTTACCTTATTTGTTTATTAAATTTACCTTATCGTATAGTTAAATTTCAATCCCATTTACTTGGTTAGTACTCTCATATGAAGCCGGAGCGAGCAGTTAGTGCACAATAAAAATAAACAATCTCTATTGTAGAAGATTTGACCACCATATTTTCAAGGGTTGTCCGAGACTTGAGTTAGGATATTCTTATGTTTGTTACTTGAACCGTGAAAGTAAATGCAGTTCCACTGATGGTAAGTGCACAGACAATACTGTCTGAAGTACTGAAACGAGTCACTCTAACGAAGTTTTTACACTATGTACAACTATTGTAATCCGTTGGGAATATTTTATTCAACTGACATTTCTTGGAGTATTCAATTATTTACGGTCATATTTGCGTTATCTATTTATGGTGTAGTTATCCAGTTGAGATTGTTGAGGTATTTTTAACAAAGAATGAACCTTCTTAATTTCTTACTTATAATAGAACTTTGTGTTTCCCGTTTTTTTATTGATAATTACTAAACCAAAATATACTTAAACAAAGTCGGTTGTAAACAGAAGAGAAAAATATGTTGAACTATAGTCTAGTCTTCTCCTGTTTATATTAGGTCTTTACCTATGAAATTGCCGTTTTGTATGAAAAAAATTAAAATAATTTTTTTCATGTATTTTTTATTTGTATTCATCGAAGTAATCACCCATGCAATCAATGCACCTTTGCCAACGCAGTGGCAGTTTATTGATGCCCTTCTTAAAGAAATCAGCTGGATGGGAGGCAACAAATTCTTCAAAGGCATTTTGTGTATATAATTTGTCAAGTTTTTTTTTTTTGTAAATTGGTTGAAATATAACGATAATATTGTCGGAAAAAGTCAAGCCGGCTGAGAGCTTTTTTTTTCTCGAACTGACTACGTTATTGACCTGGCAGGGTCTTCACAGCTTCACCGGACTACACGGCTGGGAGCTTTCGTCAAAAACGCTGCCTAATCCCTCTGAGATACAACCAAACAACTGAGATAATAAACGATGCAGACGAAGTAGCGTGAATCAGCTAGTATTCTTGTAAATATTCATGAAACCGTTCTTACAAAACCCGAACCGTGTAAATTCAACTTAATTTCAACAATTACACAAATTAATTCCGAGTACTTGGTTCCACGTGATCACTAAATGTTAGCACCCACGCACGTTCACGGTTCTACCGTTTTGAATAAATTCAATTCTCAGTAATCCAAATTTCGAAGTTGTTTGGTACCCCTCCCACGTTTGTTTTTCTAACATTATATAAAGACTCTTTATTGAGTATAACAATGCTTAACTTGTATTTACAAGAACGCTCTATTTAAATAGAGACTTTAAGCTATTTGTTCTTGTTGTTACACTTAGGAAGCATGCTCAGATGATCTACGATCATAATTGCATTTGCACAAAGCGTAGATATTATCAAGTATGTCCTAGTGAGACCCGAAGAACAAAACTGGCTGGTCACCATTACCATTACTTGAGCCCTATGCTATATAATAAATCAAACAAAACTCTCAATAATTATCGACTTATCAAAATTTAATGTAAGAAAATTATTTTTAGTTGGCTTTTGGACCTAACGTATGACGAATCCGAAGAACGAATTTTTAACGTATCCATGACAACAAAAAAGATTGAAATGCGATGAAAATGTAACACTAATCAATAAACAAATGACTACTTATGGAAAAAGAATCCCATGTTTTTAAAATAAAATTAATTTGAAATTAGAATTCTTAGCCAAACAAAATTATTGTGATTTGAAATGGCCAGTACTGCAGAACGGCAATTTCATAGGTAAAGACTGGTTGAAATTCGACCACAATCCATTATGTTTTCAACATTCAATATTAAGAATAAAAAAGCAAACTTTTTCAAAAATGTTTTATTGATAACATAAAACTCGTAAATACCTGCTACACACTGAGAAAGTAGAGATACAAAAGATTAGGATGTGTATAACTATTTAGTCTTCTCCTAATTGTATTTTTTTTATATCATAGGAGGCAAACGAATAAGCGGGTCACCTGATGTTAAGTACTCACTGCCGTCCATAGACACTAGCAACACCAGGGGAGTCGCAAGTGCTTTTCCAGTTTGTAATTGTGGGAAGGGGGCAACGAGGGAGGGGACGGGAGAGGAGAGAGGAGGGGAGGTGGGTCTCCAGCGCTATCACTGAATGAACGAAACGCAACAATGCAAGCACTGTTACTTCACGTCGGTTTTCTGTGGGTCGGGTAGTAGTACCCCGGGCGAGCCGACCTATACATGCTGAAACTAGTAATAGCTTCAGCGTGGCTCTACCACCTACAAAATATGTAGATACTTATAATACGGCGTAAGGGTAAAGGGCGTATCTAACTAAAACACAAGTCGTTTTTTTTTTTTCATAAAGTGTAATTTAAAAACAGATGCGTTCCTCTGTTTTCGCTGCCTGTTAGTGTGCTAATAGCTCGAAATTCTTACTTTAAAAAAAAATTATAAGTGTTTTCTCTAACCAACTTTTAGTATAAGTTTTGTTCATGCCAGGTAATGTATGAATCTAGTTAAAAGTGTAAGTTGATACAAAGTAGCCAATAAATGCTATATTTTACGACAGTGCCGTGAAGTGAATCTGCAGCAAGTTATAAATAAACCATGTAATGTCAATAAAACTTTAAAAAAGCAAAATATACCTTATTGATCGTTTTGTAATTATAGCGAGCGAAAACGCGTGCACGGCTAAGTAATATTGTATAAGCAAAAATAACTCTGTAACATTTTCACATCTAGCTGTCTGAACGCAACGCACTAAAATTTAAGATAGAGGTAGGCTTAGACCCGAACAAGAATATAGAGTAAAGTGACTGCACTGTGCCTGATGGTAAGCACAGTACAATCCAAAAACAACGGCGAACACCGAGAGATACCTCCTCCGTAGGTCGTCGTTGTAATAATTGTTTCTATAATCATATACAAAATTATTGCTCATAGAAGCAAGCGACCTCCAGCTAATATTTGTATGTATAACATAGCTGAGATTTATAACCAAAGAAATGAAATGACAAAATATAAAAGTCGGTTATATAAAATATAGAAAAAAGAAAATGAAAAGAAAAGAAATATTTATTGTCATAAAGTATACAACAAAATTATAAAAAAATAAACAAAAACATTAAACACAAGTAAATCTTATAACAAAGAGACCTGGCTTCAGCATACTGCCGTCTCTAACGTTAGTTACAGAACGGCGCTGGTTTTCAGCCAGACCTCAAATTTTCCCGGCAAGCATATATATCATTCATTTCGCGCTCAAGTCTTAAACATAAAAAGCTTAAAATGTATATATAGAAATGATAGGAAACTACAATGAGTTTTACTGTGAGACTTAAAACAAAACAAAAGTTTACCGGTAGGCTGTGACATAATAATAACAGAAAAATAACTCTAAGCTAAATAATTGTACTAAAGTAAAACAAAATCGTAACTCTAATTATCTCAAGAAAATACAATAGTAATTTAATATCTTATTTAGTATGTTTACGTTCGATTATTTTCATTCGATTCATTCTTAAGGTACAAAAAGTATATTGAAATACAAAAACTGGCTTAGTTCAATAAGTGATAATTCACTACTATACATAAACTATAACACAATATTGTGAATCCTACTTAAGAGTTTAACGTTGGTTTGATTACAATAAGATCTTTACAATATATAAAATATATATTATAAATCACATGGTTTGAACAATAAGAAATAAGAAATCGTTTCAAATTTTTTTCAATATAAAATATATTAACCAAGTCTTTAAAGATCAAAACAAGATATAGTATAATCAATACACGTTATAATGTCGTTAAGACCCACATGAAACATAATGATATTCATTGAGCTTGTCTTTTAATTAGTAATGTAAAACATTTTAATCCGTACGGATGCGTAATTGTAATCACCCTACCATTACTGTGTAGTGTCCTGTGGTCGTAAAAGGACACTGTGTCTATTTAGAATACATACGTAAGTTTATTGCGCGTACGACAGCCGCTTTTTGTTAACCGCTAACCATTTTGTCGCCGCGACGGCTATATACAACAAAATTGCACTCATTACAACTTCTATTTTTTTTTTAATTTCTTTTTTATTCTCAATGCGTGTTGGTCTTCTTGGTATTTGCTTAAAGTCAGAAAAATAGCAAATGACAAATCCAACGGCACTACCCTCTTACTTAGTCTTCGTAATTCGCTAATTTATTAATACCATCTTGGGCAGATCCATATTGATCTAAATTTAGTTTTATCAGTTCAACTTTATTTTGGTCCATTTCAATTAGAATACTATGAGTGATTTGTATGATGCTCAATATATTAGTTTATTAATTAAATATTGTTTATTTAATAATTAATTATTTGTTAATTATTAATTATTCCTTTGAAATATATTAAAAAAATATGCCTGAAGTATTTTACAGGAAAGCATTTTTGGCAAGTAAATTCTCAGTAAAATTTAACTCTCTTATTTATTTATATTACAAGTAAACCTGAACCTTATCGTGATCTTATGTTCTACCTGCAAGGTTAGGCTAAATAAAATTAGCCTATATACCTAAACATGAAAAGCTATAATAACGTTCCATTCCTATTTACTGACGTTTATCCTTATTTAACTATAATTTAATAATACGAACGAATGCAAAATCAATTCGTGTATTCACAAAATCGAAGTTGGACGTCATTTACAAACTTATTAAGTTTCACTAGTGCAAAAATAACCTCCATGCCGTGCAAATAAAGCAGATTTTGTTATGACAATAATTGACAATTGTACGTCTGCCACGTGTCGTTCCCCATCGCCCTTCCAGCCCCATTGTTAGGGTCAAAAAACAAGCCAAAACTCACGTATCGCCCTTTTTATAAGAACAAAAGAGTTCGACGTTCTTAGGATATATATAGCGGAATGATTTTCGAAGGTATTGTTATTTGGCTTATTGTACCGAGCTTTTCCCGTGGTCTGGTTGCGGGTGGGAATTCGTGTTTCAATAATAATTCATTTACTATTGTGAGCTACTGAAGCATCGGTACATGAGATTTTTAATAATATTATTCAGTAGAATATTCAATAACTTTATTTTTATAAACCTAGATACTGTTATATTTAATTGCTATTACTTCGTTGAGATGTTTGGTTCAATTACAGAGCTTTGATGGAATCTATTAAAGATGCCAAAAAGAAACACGACCACGATAATCAAAATCGAATGTAAAGAAATCATTACATATTATAGAACAAACTCCTCTGCCACGTCTGTCTGTCTGTTCGCGATAAACTCAAAAACTACTGAACGGATATTCATGCGGGTTTCACCAGTAGATAAAGTGATTCATGAGGAAGGTTTATAATGAATATAATTGGACAAGGTTTTTATTATTAGGGCGAGACAATGTACGCTGATCCCGTTAGTAAATAATATAATAAAAATAGCCAACTCTCTTAACCTAACTAGCTTAGCCCTGAGAATGCTGGTCGTGGCCTATAGGGAGAGAAATAACCTTGTCGTGGCTTCTCTTAACTTCCAAAAGGCCTTCGACTGCATACCGCATCCGGTATTCTGATAGACTTTGAATGAGAAAAACGCGCCATAAACCTATATTGATGTTATCCTACAAATGTATTACAGCTTGGAATCCGTTTTGAGTACTGCCGATGGAGATACTCGTCCATTCCCAATCACAGTTGATGTTCATCAGGGCACAGCTCTAAGCCATTTTCTGTTAAGCGTAATGCTTGATGTAGTTTCAGCGAATTGAGAATAAGCACAATATTGAGCAAAAGGTCAATCAGTAGAATGGTGCGCTTGAGAACGGTGGTCTAACATTCAACGTTGCGAAGACCCCCCATATGATTGCAGGAACCCAGAACTCTTAAAAGTAGATAATGAAATGCCGCAAATATTAGCAACTTTAAATACCTAGGGTCTGTGATACACGAGTAAATCGATTACGATGTCCAATTCCGGTTATACAATTACATGGGCAAAATAGCGAGAGGTCACCAGCGTTCTATACGATCATAAGATTTCGGTGAAGTATGGATAAGCTCTTACACCTCGCGTGGAAGAGCATCATCCGACCGGTCATGTATGGCAGCGAAACGTGGCCAGTCCTAGGTGGGCATATCCAGTAACTACGCGTCGCTGAGATGAAGATACTGAAAGTTACGCGTGACGTTGGATATGGCGTTACGCGACTAGATCATATTTGAAACGAATATATCTATGGCAGCCTTGGAGTTCGTGACGTCACAAGCCACTAGACTACGTCGGTAACAGATGTCTCGACATCACCATACAAGGGTTGGTTAGAAGTTGTGTTAGCAAATATGAAGGAGAATAATCTCGCAGTAAAGTATGTCAAAGATCGGGTAAAGTAGGAAAGCGAATACTGGCACCAAGCCGGGAAAGCGCTAATCATAAGAAGAGTCTTAGAAATCATATAACATAAGTGGAATTAAAATTGCTAGACGACAGTAATTATTGCGTAATAAACGTTAAATTTATGACCATGCATTTACATTTCCGACAACAGTAATCTAAAATAAATAATTATTTTAACATTAATATTCTTTATTGTTCCCTTCATATGTATAATAAATAACAAGTTTTATCAAGTTAAAAAACAGAAATAAACAATTGTTGAATACCATTTAATAGGTGAAATTAATATTCATCACCTTACACAGCCGGTTTTAGTGTATTCCTATAGATAATTATCTTTAAACTTACGCAATCAATGTATATAATACACAAATAAGAACTTCATTAGACTAAAATATTTAATGGGCAATTATTAATGCAATTATTTTATAACAGCTGCATTCGTCAACTAAATCGTCTCTCGAATTTAATCGGCGAGTGGATGTAATTAGATTTTGATACCATTAAATCATTCGCGTAACGATTCTAAATGCAGGTGTTCCTGATTACTCGCACTCATTGAATTTAATTACGATGCACTCGTGTGTTATGTCATCAATGGCCATTGATATTAATTGTATAATAGTAGTAATTTTAAATAACTATATATAGATCGATTGAGACAATAGTTCATATAACTGACGTTATAACCTCAGTAAGTCAAACAATAAGAGAGATGTGATGAAATTCGCTCGTTTATCTGTCAGGAACCAAAGATTAATCAGGGTATTATTAGTAGTGTTCTGTCAATATGAATCACAAATCTGGCTACGTATTTACTTTTTAATTTAATTTATTAAGAGATCCAGACTCAGTTAAGGGAAGGTGTATAAAACTATTATAAGACGATCTTGATTATACGTTGTATTACTTAGGTTTTCTACTCAATTTCTTATGCCAATTCTTTTTAGTCTTACCCTTGATAGCCTTGTACTCGGTCAAAAACTTTGAATAGAAATATCATGAGGAATACATTTAATTTGTAGCTAGTATTTTTTAGTAATTTGTGTAATGGATGCTAGGTGTTTTTTGAATAAATAAATAATAGTAATATAGTAACCCTCCCGTAACACCATCCGTAGATATGTTCGATAAAAATTAGAGACTATTTTTATTAATCGCTTATCTATACACATGAATGAAATTGAAGAGTTTGTTGTTTATCAGGTTTAGTTTCTAAAACGACGGAACCGATTTCAATGGTATTTTTACGATCTGATAAAAAACTTTTCAGAATATTACCTTGGGGCTTTTTCTACAGGGACTATGTAGTACTGATAAAAGCCAACAGCGAGTTGTGGTGGTTCAGTAGTTTTAAATAAATTGTGATAAAAAAATAAAGGTTATCCTTAACTAAATCCTGATAAAATAAGTTTTTCTCATGAAATAACAAACCTGTTTTCACGAAGACGAAGTTGCAGACAAAACCTAGTAATTTAACAAAGCTGGTGTGCTATTTAAGATTTACGGTTATTACGGTAATCGTATTTAGTTACTTCCAAAATATATGAAGATTATAACATTTTACGAATTTATGCGTATGAAAGCGATGATTATTATGTATTCGGGTAGAGACTCATTTAATTAATTAGGTACTCACTTGAGATAAAGATCAATTAATCATATAAATTATAGGTAAATACATTGGTGATTGTAACATAATTTTATGATTGCACTGCTTAGTTAACGTCATCACAATACAGAGAAACTCTCTTGTAAATAACATTAGACAATTATGTATTGAGTGCTTGGTATGTATTTTTTAGAAGACCCGAACCGTATTTTAGAAATAAAAAAATGATTGCTAATTTAACTTAATTTTTCAACCATTTGTAATTGATAAATAAACATTATATGAAATGTTAATAGGACAAATCCGATATCACATTGCACAAACGAAATACCCCTAAAAAAACGTAACTACTCTAAATACGCCAAATAAACATGTTAAATCATGTAAAAACAAATAATCGGGCGTAGTGAAAAATTCGGTTGGGCACACGTCCGGCACGCGCGCGGGCGTCGCTCGCTCATGCCCTCCGCCAACC
Organism: Antheraea pernyi; assembly: GCA_015888305.1. Lineage (NCBI taxonomy): Eukaryota > Metazoa > Arthropoda > Insecta > Lepidoptera > Saturniidae > Antheraea > Antheraea pernyi. The sequence continues at coordinate 400,191 of MU159018.1, forward strand.
GAAGTATATTGTATTCAAGCGTCTAACATTCTGAATAAGAGAAAGTCGACAGGTCTCACTAATGAGCGTGTGCCTATATAGACCATGAAATCTCATCCGGTGAAGGACGTCCTACTGGGCTCTTCTGTTCTTTGTAATATTCACCATCAACGCGGTCTCATATTCCGTGCTTTTGAGTCGAGGGAATGCATGAGAAAATGTTTGCAACGTCCTGTTTCAGTGAATATTTGTCTAAGTAGTCATAACAGTATATAGTAATTTATAATGGGTACTATTAAAAATTACCAATATTTACGGGACTTACAGTTATAGTTTCCACTCGTCTTGCGATATACTCGTAAATCTCTTTCAGGGACTTTACAGCTTCGTGACTTTTGCAATTATTATACACATTTTTCCTGCTTCCAACTTTCTAGCCCATTCATATATTTTATGGTATTTAACTTACTTCTATTTCCATCGCTGGGATACTAATGTGGCATATTTTTTTATCTATTTTTCTGTTTCGTCGGATCATATGTCATATTCTGCACTATTTCTTCCTCAAATTACTTAATTTTGTAGTAAGTCATTCAATAAAATTCTCTCAGTATTACGTTGTAAGTTGTATGTTAGTGCGCGCTATTAAGCAAATCCTCTGAACCGACACTGTGACTTACAGTTATAGGAAATGTTTTAATTTAGGGTAATCGGTATCATTGAAATCTGTTTCCACTCGTCTTGCGATATAAATCTCTTCCAGTGACTTCATAGCTTCGTGACTTTTGCAATTCTTATACACATTTTTCCTGCTTCCAACTTTATAGCCCATTCATCTATTTTATGGTATTTAACTTTCTTCTATTTTCATCGCTGGGATACTAATATGGCAATTTTTTTTATCTATTTTTCTGTTTCGTCGGATCATATGTCATATTCTGCACTATTTCTTCCTCAAATTACTTAATTTTGTAGTAAGTCATTCAATAAAATTCTCTCAGTATTACGTTGTAAGTTGTATGTTAGTGCGCGCTATTAAGCAAATCCTCTGAACCGACACACACAATACCATGGTATTATGAAAAGTGTTGAAGAGATACTTCTGCAATCGAATTATTCACTACTTCAACCCGTTTCTACGTTACAATATTGGAAAATATTTTATTTAAAATGTACGAGAAAGTTGCTTTCCTTGTTAGTACTACGCCACAGACCGAGTTTTTGCGAGTGTCCCAGTTATATATTCGAATATTTCGAACTACCAGAATAACAGATCGATAGGTTACAGGAAATATTTAAATTTCCACAGTAAAATCTGTCAATGTACCGGACATTCGCGTATGTGACATGTAGTTATATTTGCTATGTGGAAACGAACTTATTAAAATCATGTTTACTTCAATACCAACACTTTTATTTGAATACTAGCTGTGCTCGCGACTCCGTCTGAGTGGAACAGTGACTAATAAAATTATCCGAATGTTTTAAGTCCATTTACTTATCTATTTTCCTCTCGTAATTAATTGTGACGCCATTACAATTACAATAACTTTTGATAGAGTGAACCGATTTTAATGAAACCAAGACTAAATTCTATTCTAGGATATGCTTTATGATTTTCATTAATCATAATTTCATTTTATCGTGAACGCAGTAATTTAGCAGTGATGCGTTCATATAAACAGACAGACAGACATTTCTAAAAATGATTAAAATGTATTTTATTACTTTTTCCAAGACGCTTGCAACAATTTTATCAATAAAGATTAAAAATGAAATTGTTGAGCCTGCTAAACAACGATCATGAGAAGAGATGAGTAACATGTAACTAGAAAAGTTCAGTATGAAAGTGGACGGATATAAGAGTAGAGGAAGACCGAAAAAGGTATTGATGAATAGTGTGAAGAATTAGAGATGACGTTTGACAGGGGAGAGTGGAAAAGGAAAACATGTTGTGCCGACACTACTTATGTGGGATAAGGGTAAGAACATGATGTTGAATAACGGTCAAAGATGTGAGGATGTAGGAGGAAAGGGTAGTGAGATGGTGGGACACTCATACTGCATCACGTAAACACACAATACATGTTGATAGCAATTTTACATTTCAAATCGTTCTAAATATATAACGCAGTAATACCGCTTTTGTTCATTCAAGATTATTTGTCAAAATATATAACATACCCATTCGTTATTGGAACTATGAACGAAGTTAAATAATTTACATTGTTATCTATTGTTCTTAAATAATGATAGTTTCACTGTATTAAAATACTAATGCCAATTTAATAACCAGAATATTTTTGACAGATTTCATGATTTCTGCTACGGTTTCGGTTATTTTTATCTCATAATGTTCGTGATGGTTATTTAACCCCTCGGCTGATGTTTTAAGACAAAAATCTCAAAATGTTTCTAAATATGTAGCCAATTTTTTTTAATTATTATTTTACATTATATAGTTTGTTATTGTTCAAGTTGTAAGACTTTTTTTTTGTATGAAATACGGATTTTTTTTAAACTTATGCTTCCAACAGTCTGACTGTGCATTATAAGGTCTACATTTAATTGTATGGAGATAGATATTCAGTTCGTTCGTTTCTTTGTCACCAAAATTAATTCGTAGTAATCGTCAATACTCTTGGTCATTGCCCCATTTTTAAAGAGTTGTCATCTCCTATCTTATACGTGTTTCCCACTCAATAACATGTTTTTAAACCATTCCTGTCACCTGATGGTATGGTGTCGTTTATCCAACGTTCCTCGACAGGTGGTTCATTTAAATTAATAATTAGCTTACCGAGGCATAGTGACTCATTCGGCTCTATTTTCATGACCAATCATAAGTCGTCTATAATTTTAGTCATCATTTAATTTTGTATAATAAACAATTAAAAAAAAATATGTTTTGTAATATTTCTATATATTTCTGCCAGTTACCACGTTTATTCCTCGAATATTATATGTGGATATATGCTTAATATTGTGTACGTGACTGAATTTCTTCTGAATGGCTGGACAGATTTTGAGTTTTTTTTTGTGTAGGTTTAGATGGATTCAAAAATGGTTTAGATTAACAATTGCACCCGGTAACTTTTAGGATTTTTTTTTATTACCAAGTCAGGGAAACGTCCGCCGGGTCCGCTAGTATTATTTCTATTTAATATAGTATTGGTATAAAATAATTGATATAAATCCTACATATCGGATTATGAGATAATTAATCCGGCCATTAACCTCTCCAAATGTTAAATGGCTTGTTTATGATGATCGAATAACACGTCCGTGGCTAATACCCGTTAGATCCGATTACAAGGAAAAACGTGGAGTATATATAATAAAAACCGCCGGCGATGCCACGTGCCGTGACATAATAAAGTTGGCGCAGGCTTTTAATGAAGAGAAGCGCGTGCGTCGCGCGCGCCCCGACATGCGTCCTAATGAGTGCTTCGACAAACCGCACCGAGGAGGTCCTGTGGGATTGATACTGGGATCTTCTTTTGTTATATCATTTTTATTCCACTTTTGATGAGGGGCTCGTTTACTGACTGAAAAGTAAATACGAAAAAAAAAGAAGGAAATAAATAAAACGAAACTCGGAACTAATCGCAGATAATTGCAACGCCGCACGTGTCTGTTAATGTTTGTTGTAATAAATAATTTAGGTATCTAGTAATCGGATCGGCTAAGCTTAGAATAGTCGTGTTGCAGCGCAATCTAGCGATGTATTATAGTAAGATGAATAGTATGAAAACCTTGTCCATGTAAAAACAACTACACCTACGCAGCTCGGTGTGTATCGATCTCAAAAGTATAAATACTAACACTCATTCATGTAAATGGATTTACAATACGCTACGAAAAATTATTATTTAATTTAATATTTGTGATTAATTTGAAGGCAAAGAAATTTTAATAATATTTCGAATATTTATCTATCAACATTATATATACTCTCATATACCAATATATTTTTGTTTATCTTTTATTTACTAACTAGCTAAATGCCAGAACTCTGTTACAATGAAAATAGTTTCTCTCATCGTCAGATCACGAAATTAAAATTACTATTGTCCGTCTATCTATCTGTTTATACCCAGTACCAAAAGGTAATTTATATACAATTATTTAAGAATTTTATTCCAAATTTAATAGAATTATCAATAACTAGGAGGCCCGACAGACGCTGTGCTGCCCTTATTATAAAAAAATCCTGGACAAATTATATACCAAAACGTTCCTCATGAATCACTTTATCCACTGGTGAAAACCGCTTGAAAATCCGTTTAGTAGTTTTTGAGTTTATCGCGAACAGACAGACAGACAGACGCGGTAGGGGACTTTGTTTTATACTATGTAATGATGATATTGTGACCCACGAACGTCTTTGAAACTCAAGGGGAAGGTTTATAAAACTATGATAAGACCGGTCATGCTGTATGCATCTGAGTGCTGGGCTACGAAAGAGACGGATGAGAGAAAATTACATGTGGCAGAGATGCGAATGTTAAGGTGGATGTGTGGTGTGACTAGAATGGATAAGATTAAGAATGAGTATATCAGAGGAAGTTTGAAAATACCACCAGTGACAGAGAAGTTGAGGAGTAATAGGTTAGCATGGTATATGCATGTCATGAGGAGAGATGAAAACCATGTAACTAGAAAAGTGGATAGAGGACGAGAAGAGGAAGACCGAAAAAGGTATGGTCTATCCATGCGTGAAAAATGATATGTGCGTAAAAGGTATGAATACTGAGATGACATGTGACATGAGAGAGTGGAAAAAGAAGACATGTTGACCCTATTTAGGTGGGATAAGGGTAATGATGATGATGTTAGAAATCATTAATTATTCTCATATTTAGTAAGATGAAGTCAAAACCAATTAAGTACTTCTTAAAAACGCGTGCGGTGCCGCGGGAATATGCTAGTATTAAATAGAACACAATGGTATAATTTATTAGACATCATCGGAGATAGTTAAATGTCATCAAAAATATGAATAAAATTGATGAAAAGTGCGCGTTATAGGAATGGGCCGATCTGATTCGACACTCGGACCATTAATCAAAATGGGTGAGCTTTTAACGCAGTGTCATAGACTCGTTTGGGGTGTTAGCTGCCTTCTTATAATGCTCTATGGTACGATATTTTATAATACGGTATGCTTTTACATGTGGCTTCGTTTATAATTCGTGTTGATTCTCAATTGTTTATTTATAGTATTTAATATGTTTTTTTACTTCATTTTGTTTTATATAGTGAAAAGTTCTTTAAACGCGTTGTGCGGTAAAAAAATACCGCACAACGCGTTTAAAGAACTTTTCACTATATAAAACAAAATGAAGTAAAAAAACATATTAAATACTATAAATAAACAATTGAGAATGGCAGGAGATACATTTATAATTTCGCGTCATGACATGCTAGTAACGTGACCGGCCGTATTCGGATTATTGATTCGGAGTATCAATAAATGTGAAAGAGAGAATAATGATAATAATTTCAATTTACAAATTATGAAATAATAATTCACACTATAATTAATTTAAAAATTCAAGAGAACATACTATAATTTCATTGTTTTACGTTTATTCCCTTTTCTCAGCGCATGCGTACAACACCGCTTGCCCCACTTCTCCGCTGCAAGAAAACGTTACTGAACGTATAGATATAAAAGTCGGTTAAAAAAGCCGTAGTTTCATAAATATTGAATTCATATTGAATGAAGATGTGATGTTTTTTTGATAAGGGCTAAGTGTCTAAGAGTGTCTTTTTAAAATACTTTATACTTTTGACTACGATCTCACTTGATTTTAAATGACGATGCGGTCTATGGTGGTAAACACGCTAAAGCTAAACCGGGACTGCAGCTGCTAGAACACATCTAGAGTAGCTACAGGTGCTTGATGACAGAAAAACTATTAGTAAAAATAGTTGAAATTAATTATTTATATGTTAGTAATTTTTGGTTTAATTTTAAATGATCACTTTAAAAAAATCTTATTACAAAGCTACATTTCTTTTTTTCGTGAATACTGAATAAAATTATACGTTTATGAAACTTTCAATATTTCCATAGAAAACTTTCTATATAAAAAAATAATAATACGTGTATCAATGTGTACATGCGGAGGAAGTGAAACTTCTTTGGTTTATATGTATTAAATCTATACTAATATTATAAAGAGGTAAAGTGTGTGAGTTTGTGACGTTGTAGGAACTACTAAACCGATTTTGAAATTCTTTTACCAATAGAAAGCCACGTTATTTGTGAATGTCATATATATCATCACGCTAAGACCAATAGGAGTGGAGGAACAATGAAGAATGTTTTAAAATCAGCTAGTAGGGTCAGGTAGTTACATATATATATATATATACATATATATATATATACTATAAGACTTCAGACACTCAAGCCAACCTCACCTGCAAGTGGTGCACCCCGCTGAATAACGAACGAGGCAATGGCGAAAGGGGGGTGGTAGGGTTTTACAGCCTGACTGGGTCGCAACCACCATGAATATGGCGAAAAAGCCCGTCATAGTGATTCGCTTCTGCGGGTCGCATTTCGGGATCAGCCTGTGCATATCCAGCTTTTTGCAGGCCAGCAACTGGCGATGGATACTGTGTCACTCGGTGGTCGCCATTGTTTTTGGATTATACTGTGCTTACCATCAGACATAGCGCAGTCATTTTGCCGCGCTACAATAAAAAAAAAACGAAGTCCTGTACCTAGTATAAATATTTAACTAGATATTTACTCATTTTGGTATACTACTAGACCCAGGCAGACACTTATACATACTTACACACATATACATTGCCTTCCTTACGCTTAACGCGTAATGCATAACGACTATTTTTCCCTACCGTGCCATAAGAAGTTTTACTTTAATAGAGTCCTCGACAAAATTTTTGCACACTTTGATTATAGATAAGCAGAACACAAATTTTGGTATATATAAGTAGTAATAACATATGTTTAACATCGAGAAAATTTAACGATAAATAAATATTAATTTTAAATTCCTATAATAATACTAGCGGAACTGGCGGACTTTGTCCTGCTTTGATAATAAAAAATAAAAATCCTATAAGTCAACCGTAGCGCCACCTACCGGGTCCAATTGTAAATCTAACCCATTCTCGGGTCACCTGAAACACGCACACAAAATTTCATCAAAATCGGTCCAACCGTTTAGGAGGAGTTCAGTGACACACAAGTACAGAAGAAATTTATATATAAAAAAATTAACTTGGCTTTGTATTAAAATCATAACTACAAGTACGAACTTAAGGCTACATTCAGAGGGGCCAGAAAGATTGACCAGAACTGTACATGGTGTGATCTAAGTGTCATAAATAATCGCACAGTTGTACTGACAAAGCCTCCAGGAGAAGATAATATAAAAAAATACCTTCCCTCGAGTAGATAGTGAGCGAAATTCAAAATTGTAATTTATGTTGACTCTCCACACAACATAGGCTCTTGTAAATGTCAAAACTCTTAATCCAACTTTAAATATATGATCGATTGTCAACAGTTTCGTTGAGAGGTGATTTTGTTGCTCCGAAACAAGCGATTAACTATAAATATAACTCTCAATTTTGATAGGTTACAATACAAAACAAAAATCCAAATTCAGAGAACACTGAAACTATCTTTTGCTATATTAAAGACTCTCATTAGTGCATTTGGCACTTCAACGTCCATAGAATTCATTGAACTCTGAGGAGCTTTCCCACAAATATTTTTTTGTTGTTGTTGTGCGTAATTTATTATACATGATATCTTCTAATGCTATTTTGATGTTTATCTGATCATTAATACTATATTGGTCAAAATAACTTTGTGAATAATACATTATTTTTATTAAATATTATGAGGATTATGTAATATATAATAATGGTTATCTCTCTGATTTTACATAATATATTATTTTCATTAATCTCATAAGGTTTAGCCAGAGTTAGTAGAGCATGTAAGCGTCCGACCCATACACATACGACTTTTTTTTTCTTTTTTTTTCTTGTAGCACGATAAAGTGACTGCATTATGCCTGATGGTAAGCATAGCACAATGTAATTATAATAGTAATTTTTCTACTTTTCTACTTACAGAAGCAAAAAGTGACTCTGTTATATATTATTTTTGGATGACACAATTTATATCTCTACATATTATAAAACAATCTGCCACGTCTGTATGTTCGCAATAAGCTCAAAAACTACTGAACGGATTTTCATGCGGTTCAAAATGATACATTAATATTTAGGTTTAGGTATATAATTTGTGAAGGTTTTTTTTTATTATCAGGGCGAGATAACTTACACTGGGCCCGCTAGAAATAAATAAAGTGACAGATACTGTCATTGAACGCTCATTATTAAAAAAAATATATATTAGTTAATTATATTTGTGACCCACGAATGCCTTTGAAACTCAAGGGGAAGGTTTATAAAGCTATGATAAGACCAGTCATGCTGTATGCATCTGAGTGCTGGGCTACGAAAGAGACGGATGAGAGAAAATTACATGTGGCAGAGATGCGAATGTTAAGGTGGATGTGTGGTGTGACTAGAATGGATAAGATTAAGAATGAGTATATCAGAGGAAGTTTGAAAATACCACCAGTGACAGAGAAGTTGAGGAGTAATAGGTTAGCATGGTATATGCATGTCATGAGGAGAGATGAAAACCATGTAACTAGAAAAGTGGATAGAGGACGAGAAGAGGAAGACCGAAAAAGGTATGGTCTATCCATGCGTGAAAAATGATATGTGCGTAAAAGGTATGAATACTGAGATGACATGTGACATGAGAGAGTGGAAAAAGAAGACATGTTGACCCTATTTAGGTGGGATAAGGGTAATGATGATGATGTTAGAAATCATTAATTATTCTCATATTTAGTAAGATGAAGTCAAAACCAATTAAGTACTTCTTAAAAACGCGTGCGGTGCCGCGGGAATATGCTAGTATTAAATAGAACACAATGGTATAATTTATTAGACATCATCGGAGATAGTTAAATGTCATCAAAAATATGAATAAAATTGATGAAAAGTGCGCGTTATAGGAATGGGCCGATCTGATTCGACACTCGGACCATTAATCAAAATGGGTGAGCTTTTAACGCAGTGTCATAGACTCGTTTGGGGTGTTAGCTGCCTTCTTATAATGCTCTATGGTACGATATTTTATAATACGGTATGCTTTTACATGTGGCTTCGTTTATAATTCGTGTTGATTCTCAATTGTTTATTTATAGTATTTAATATGTTTTTTTACTTCATTTTGTTTTATATAGTGAAAAGTTCTTTAAACGCGTTGTGCGGTATTTTTTTGGCAGGAGATACATTTATAATTTCGCGTCATGACATGCTAGTAACGTGACCGGCCGTATTCGGATTATTGATTCGGAGTATCAATAAATGTGAAAGAGAGAATAATGATAATAATTTCAATTTACAAATTATGAAATAATAATTCACACTATAATTAATTTAAAAATTCAAGAGAACATACTATAATTTCATTGTTTTACGTTTATTCCCTTTTCTCAGCGCATGCGTACAACACCGCTTGCCCCACTTCTCCGCTGCAAGAAAACGTTACTGAACGTATAGATATAAAAGTCGGTTAAAAAAGCCGTAGTTTCATAAATATTGAATTCATATTGAATGAAGATGTGATGTTTTTTTGATAAGGGCTAAGTGTCTAAGAGTGTCTTTTTAAAATACTTTATACTTTTGACTACGATCTCACTTGATTTTAAATGACGATGCGGTCTATGGTGGTAAACACGCTAAAGCTAAACCGGGACTGCAGCTGCTAGAACACATCTAGAGTAGCTACAGGTGCTTGATGACAGAAAAACTATTAGTAAAAATAGTTGAAATTAATTATTTATATGTTAGTAATTTTTGGTTTAATTTTAAATGATCACTTTAAAAAAATCTTATTACAAAGCTACATTTCTTTTTTTCGTGAATACTGAATAAAATTATAAGGTATGGTCTATCCATGCGTGAAAAATGATATGTGCGTAAAAGGTATGAATACTGAGATGACATGTGACATGAGAGAGTGGAAAAAGAAGACATGTTGACCCTATTTAGGTGGGATAAGGGTAATGATGATGATGTTAGAAATCATTAATTATTCTCATATTTAGTAAGATGAAGTCAAAACCAATTAAGTACTTCTTAAAAACGCGTGCGGTGCCGCGGGAATATGCTAGTATTAAATAGAACACAATGGTATAATTTATTAGACATCATCGGAGATAGTTAAATGTCATCAAAAATATGAATAAAATTGATGAAAAGTGCGCGTTATAGGAATGGGCCGATCTGATTCGACACTCGGACCATTAATCAAAATGGGTGAGCTTTTAACGCAGTGTCATAGACTCGTTTGGGGTGTTAGCTGCCTTCTTATAATGCTCTATGGTACGATATTTTATAATACGGTATGCTTTTACATGTGGCTTCGTTTATAATTCGTGTTGATTCTCAATTGTTTATTTATAGTATTTAATATGTTTTTTTACTTCATTTTGTTTTATATAGTGAAAAGTTCTTTAAACGCGTTGTGCGGTATTTTTTTGGCAGGAGATACATTTATAATTTCGCGTCATGACATGCTAGTAACGTGACCGGCCGTATTCGGATTATTGATTCGGAGTATCAATAAATGTGAAAGAGAGAATAATGATAGTGTTTACTAATAATGTGTCATCAGTTATTTTTTTTTTTTTTATTTTGTTATTATATTTTCTTACTTATTAATTTTGCAATATTATTAATAATTGATTATCCTCTAAAAAACGCAAGGTAAGGCCTAAAAAATGTACCATTTCAATGGACTACATCGATCATACTATAATTTCATTGTTTTACGTTTATTCCCTTTTCTCAGCGCATGCGTACAACACCGCTTGCCCCACTTCTCCGCTGCAAGAAAACGTTACTGAACGTATAGATATAAAAGTCGGTTAAAAAAGCCGTAGTTTCATAAATATTGAATTCATATTGAATGAAGATGTGATGTTTTTTTGATAAGGGCTAAGTGTCTAAGAGTGTCTTTTTAAAATACTTTATACTTTTGACTACGATCTCACTTGATTTTAAATGACGATGCGGTCTATGGTGGTAAACACGCTAAAGCTAAACCGGGACTGCAGCTGCTAGAACACATCTAGAGTAGCTACAGGTGCTTGATGACAGAAAAACTATTAGTAAAAATAGTTGAAATTAATTATTTATATGTTAGTAATTTTTGGTTTAATTTTAAATGATCACTTTAAAAAAATCTTATTACAAAGCTACATTTCTTTTTTTCGTGAATACTGAATAAAATTATACGTTTATGAAACTTTCAATATTTCCATAGAAAACTTTCTATATAAAAAAATAATAATACGTGTATCAATGTGTACATGCGGAGGAAGTGAAACTTCTTTGGTTTATATGTATTAAATCTATACTAATATTATAAAGAGGTAAAGTGTGTGAGTTTGTGACGTTGTAGGAACTACTAAACCGATTTTGAAATTCTTTTACCAATAGAAAGCCACGTTATTTGTGAATGTCATATATATCATCACGCTAAGACCAATAGGAGTGGAGGAACAATGAAGAATGTTTTAAAATCAGCTAGTAGGGTCAGGTAGTTACATATATATATATATATACATATATATATATATACTATAAGACTTCAGACACTCAAGCCAACCTCACCTGCAAGTGGTGCACCCCGCTGAATAACGAACGAGGCAATGGCGAAAGGGGGGTGGTAGGGTTTTACAGCCTGACTGGGTCGCAACCACCATGAATATGGCGAAAAAGCCCGTCATAGTGATTCGCTTCTGCGGGTCGCATTTCGGGATCAGCCTGTGCATATCCAGCTTTTTGCAGGCCAGCAACTGGCGATGGATACTGTGTCACTCGGTGGTCGCCATTGATTTTGGATTATACTGTGCTTACCATCAGACATAGCGCAGTCATTTTGCCGCGCTACAATAAAAAAAAAACGAAGTCCTGTACCTAGTATAAATATTTAACTAGATATTTACTCATTTTGGTATACTACTAGACCCAGGCAGACACTTATACATACTTACACACATATACATTGCCTTCCTTACGCTTAACGCGTAATGCATAACGACTATTTTTCCCTACCGTGCCATAAGAAGTTTTACTTTAATAGAGTCCTCGACAAAATTTTTGCACACTTTGATTATAGATAAGCAGAATACAAATTTTGGTATATATAAGTAGTAATAACATATGTTTAACATCGAGAAAATTTAACGATAAATAAATATTAATTTTAAATTCCTATAATAATACTAGCGGAACTGGCGGACTTTGTCCTGCCTTGATAATAAAAAATAAAAATCCTATAAGTCAACCGTAGCGCCACCTACCGGGTCCAATTGTAAATCTAACCCATTCTCGGGTCACCTGAAACACGCACACAAAATTTCATCAAAATCGGTCCAACCGTTTAGGAGGAGTTCAGTGACACACACGTACAGAAGAAATTTATATATAAAAAAATTAACTTGGCTTTGTATTAAAATCATAACTACAAGTACGAACTTAAGGCTACATTCAGAGGGGCCAGAAAGATTGACCAGAACTGTACATGGTGTGATCTAAGTGTCATAAATAATCGCACAGTTGTACTGACAAAGCCTCCAGGAGAAGATAATATAAAAAAATACCTTCCCTCGAATAGATAGTGAGCGAAATTCAAAATTGTAATTTATGTTGACTCTCCACACAACATAGGCTCTTGTAAATGTCAAAACTCTTAATCCAACTTTAAATATATGATCGATTGTCAACAGTTTCGTTGAGAGGTGATTTTGTTGCTCCGAAACAAGCGATTAACTATAAATATAACTCTCAATTTTCATAGGTTACAATACAAAACAAAAATCCAAATTCAGAGAACACTGAAACTATCTTTTGCTATATTAAAGACTGTCATTAGTGCATTTGGCACTTCAGCGTCCATAGAATTCATTGAACTCTGAGGAGCTTTCCCACAAATATTTTTTTGTTGTTGTTGCGCGTAATTTATTATACATGATATCTTCTAATGCTATTTTGATGTTTATCTGATCATTAATACTATATTGGTCAAAATAACTTTGTGAATAATACATTATTTTTATTAAATATTATGAGGATTATGTAATATATAATAATGGTTATCTCTCTGATTTTACATAATATATTATTTTCATTTATCTCATAAGGTTTAGCCAGAGTTAGCATGTAAGCGTCCGACCCATACACATACGACTTTTTTTTATTGTAGCACGATAAAGTGACTGCATTATGCCTGATGGTAGGTATTGTACAATGTAATTATAATAGTAATTTTTCTACTTACAGAAGCAAAAAGTGACTCTGTTATATATTATTTTTGGATGACACAATTTATATCTCTACATATTATAAAACAATCTGCCACGTCTGTATGTTCGCAATAAGCTCAAAAACTACTGAACGGATTTTCATGCGGTTCAAAATGATACATTAATATTTAGGTTTAGGTATATAATTTGTGAAGGTTTTTTTTTATTATCAGGGCGAGATAACTTACACTGGGCCCGCTAGAAATAAATAAAGTGACAGATACTGTCATTGAACGCTCATTATTAAAAAAAATATATATTAGTTAATTATATATTGTTAATTTTATATATGTGTATAAGTGATATATTGATTAATTGATTTGTTTTATGTTGCAGTCAGACGTAGTAGTGGTCCATTGATTCCAGGCGGAGGTGCAAAGTAGCGTCTACTATAATATAATTGTGTTATTTTTTATTTAAATCAATTTCTGGTATTCTAATATCGGAAGTAGGATTTACTTTTAAATTCGATTTACATCTGGTATTTCTAACACTATATTATTCAGATAATAAACGGCACAGACAGACACATTGCAGGTATTAGCTAGTTAATTACAAAACTTTTAATAATATATCTCTCCTCTATTTTGTATAATATAGACGTTATGCTTAAATATTATGTAGGATATCTCATTAGTATAATGAAAACACTTCGAATGTTTAAATTCATTTAACCGCTTAAGCTATAGACCGTGCTAAATATATACAAACACACACGCGCTCTAAAACATTGTGTTGTTCAGTCTGGTAGAAAAGTTATTATTATTGTTAGGTAGTTAAAGATCACTTCCCACTGTGCATATTTTGTTTAGTTCAATTCAGTTTAGGTACTTTGAATAACTAAGCGGATTTTCCCTTCAAGTTTTGCATTATACTGGAAAACAAGTTAGAAAACGTTGAAAGAGGCTTTGCATAGCACTCATGCCGCGGCAGCGCATCTCGAGATGATTAATTATATACTATAATAATAAGGTAGCTACTTAGTACTATATCATGCCTTTCAACGTGCCAACGATTTTAGAATAATTCACATTTTTTGGCTGTCGATGCTCTTCTTGGAGTCCATTTTAGTAACAGTAAGTTGAGTTTAGACAAAATAAATGGCAAGGTGAAGTACAATTAAAAAAAAGCATTGATATCAACCATTGATTTAAATATTTGAGAAACAGGAGGCCGAGTGTCTGTGATTTTACAGTTTGTATTTATAATTAATTTTTGCTGTGTTTATATGTATAATTATTATCTTTGTTTATTGTATATATTTGTATGTAAGTCTGTATATATGTTTTATCGTGTATGTACTAATAATTATTTTATTATTTATTTATTTTATTTATGTATATATTTGACCTCTGTATATGCACTACCTACAAAACTATTTGATTGATAACAATACCGCTGGTTAGCTGGAAGAAAATGCTTTATAGCATTAAGCTCGCCAGTGTACAAACAAAAAGTGCAATAAAGTATTCATTCATTCAATATATATATATAAATTAATTGTAGAAATGCCAAAATTTTGTCTTTCTGTTTGTTATTTTTTACAGCTTAACATCTGAACCGATCGCAATGAAATCGTATGAAAGTAACTTGGAGTTGTTTATAACCATATTGAAAAAAAAACAAATGACAACTAAGTATATGAGTTAGTTATACAACCCCTAAAAATGGATTCCACTAATGTATAGTACCAACTCAGTATTAAAATAAAGTATATTGTAGATATACCTGAGTTTGTCCTTGTAAAACTTATACATGACTGTCTGCAAAAAAATAAATGTACACTATTTTACCGTCAGTTTCGTGGCCCCATAATTTTTTGTTCCTTTTTTTCTGGATTAGATACAAAGGAATATTTTGTTAGCAGCGCTCCGATTTATCGGCATCGATCTATAAAAGGGTTGAACCGATGGGACAGGTCCTTTCGAAATTCGTTCACACGTGACGCGATAAACACTTCTCAAAGATGACGTCATGTACCGGAGATAACGCATATCCGTTGGTTTATTTTCGCGTTCAATTCACTTATAAATATTGTACGATTTTATGGCAAAAAGTTTTGATAGTAACAATTAAAGTGTGAGTGGGAAAATTCCATCAAATATCAGATGTTTTACATAATTAGTCGTGACTCGGTTCGGGAGTATTTGGTTTATACTGTATGTAACATAGTCTTTTAGTAATTTAGTTATTAGTCGTAGTTCTTCGATTATGTTGTGCTATAAAAAAAAGTATGAAAAAGGAAAAGCTAATGTAAACAAAGTGTCAAATATAATTCACGTCATAATTCACAGTTTCGCAACGAGTGTGGTAAGATTGACAATACCTATCATCTCTTGATGCAATGTCACAGATTTCATTATCAGAAGACGCTCTTTGATATTAGATATTATTTTAATATTAGAGATGTGGTTGTTTATAACAGCGATCAAAGTCAAAAACACTTTATTAAATTTAGGCCCTAAGAAGGCACTTATGAACTTCAAAAATACCACAAGTTCGGAAAAGAATTCAGTCATCGAGAAGAACTGGTAAGAAACTCGATCTGGGTAATTTGTTTAACGAATATATATAATATTTAGAATATATTAGGTACGTGTCACAAACGTTTTAATGGACAATTTGGATTGAACTGACTTTGAACTGTTCCAAAATGTTGTTTAAGTTTCCTATCTATTTACTCTGTTATTTGTTTAAACCACTAGTGTCCGTGACTGCGTTCCCCGTGTTGTTAAATGTAAAAATACATTGACTAATAAAATCATGGGTAAGTAGGTGTATTAATATTCAAAATCCACGATTTATCGTGGTCTCACAGTTTGTGAACACTTCTGTTCACACAGTTCACACTTCTGTTCTGCTTCTGACTTGCAGCGTATCATTACAGAACCTCGTCGTAGCCCACACTCTGAATGTACATATCTGACTCTCAGGTTACGGCCTGGTGCTCAAAACAACAGTTACAGTTATCCGTACCTCAGATACGTGCTTCTTTTAATATAATCGACGTGCAGCTCTTCGAAACTATGTGTTTTAACCTTCGATCAACAATAATTAGATAACGGGTCGGTGCGAAAAATACGTCTCGGCAAATAAGAGCTCACTTGAAATGTGTGCCCTTATTTTGTTTAGTTTGTTTGAAATACAGCCAATGTAAGCCCGTTTCACATGCCGCAGTGTATATTCAAAAGATGCAAAAATAATACCCGAAAAAGCTATTTAACGGCCGGAGTATCTTACTTTCGCTAAATACATGTTGAATAAGTTATATTTTAAGCTTTAAACTAACTAATAATATCAAATTTTGAACAAAATTACCGATTTTAAACCTGTGATACAAATGTTTGGCTTCGCCAGACACAAACACGCACAATAACGGGAAAACGTACTTTATTCATTACGTGTTAAGGTTGAATTCACACTAAATGTTGTTTATGTTATCTTTTCTTTTGTGAGGGGAATAATTTATTACTTTGCTCGTTTTATCGTAAGTATTAAATAATATTTTGAACATTTGTGACTTTATTACAAGGTGTTATGGTTGTAATGAGGTTGAACTTAAAACAGTTTTAAAACTTTTTTCTCCTTTTCTTAGTAAACAAATAGCTACACATAAGTACATATTTACGCGGACGGCTTTTAGCTTCGATTTGTACGTGACCCTTTATCTAGTTATTGTTGATCGAAGATTTTAACTAATTTTAACTAGATTTTAACTAGTTTTGATGGTAGGTCAAAGTTTAATAGGAAATATTAAGAAACCCTACTCGTAACACAATCAATTTAAAGAATAACAAAGTAAAATAATTTTAGTTAAGCCTAGAGCTTATTTGTTCACAATAACTAATTTCAGATTTCACAACCAAACTGAATCGGAAACTCATTGAGAGCAGTCACGTATATTGAATTTAATAATTTTATGTCAAATACAATTGATACATTGTGTAGGATTATGTTTACATTCTTACAATATATTAGATTTTATGATTTTAGTTGTATGTAGATACAGATTACTATGAGATGGATTTACATTTCTAAAATGGTAATAGCCCCTAAATAAAATAGAAAGAAAAAAACAACACTCTTACATATTATAAAGCATCTCCGTTAGTATTTATGTCGGCTAGTGTGCTTATACCTTAAGATCCATTGAACTGATTTTAATATACAATATCTAATATTGTATATTATGTAATGTAGAACTAAAACTTGCATGTCTTAATGTATGGAACACGTTTTGAGTATAATAGTAAATTAAGTCGATGAAAATCATTAAGCGCGTTCCCCTTACATAATGTATTTTACTGTTTATAATAGAATAGATTAATTAAAAAAAAGAGGTAGTTGATATTCATCAAATATCAGATGTTTTACATAATTAGTCGTGACTCGGTTCGGGAGTATTTGGTTTATACTGTATGTAACATAGTCTTTTAGTAATTTAGTTATTAGTCGTAGTTCTTCGATTATGTTGTGCTTTAAAAAAAAGTATGAAAAAGGAAAAGCTAATGTAAACAAAGTGTCAAATATAATTCACTTCATAATTCACAGTTTCGCAACGAGTGTGGTAAGATTGACAATACCTATCATCTCTTGATGCAATGTCACAGATTTCATTATCAGAAGACGCTCTTTGATATTAGATATTATTTTAATATTAGAGATGTGGTTGTTTATAACAGCGATCAAAGTCAAAAACACTTTATTAAATTTAGGCCCTAAGAAGGCACTTATGAACTTCAAAAATACCACAAGTTCGGAAAAGAATTCAGTCATCGAGAAGAACTGGTAAGAAACTCGATCTGGGTAATTTGTTTAACGAATATATATAATATTTAGAATATATTAGGTACGACCTACTTACCCATGATTTTATTAGTCAATGTATTTTTACATTTAACAACACGGGGAACGCAGTCACGGACACTAGTGGTTTAAACAAATAACAGAGTAAATAGATAGGAAACTTAAACAACTCCCCGTGTTGTTAAATGTAAAAATACATTGACTAATAAAATCATGGGTAAGTAGGTGTATTAATATTCAAAATCCACGATTTATCGTGGTCTCACAGTTTGTGAACACTTCTGTTCACACAGTTCACACTTCTGTTCTGCTTCTGACTTGCAGCGTATCATTACAGAACCTCGTCGTAGCCCACACTCTGAATGTACATATCTGACTCTCAGGTTACGGCCTGGTGCTCAAAACAAAAGTTACAGTTATCCGTACCTCAGATACGTGCTTCTTTTAATATAATCGACGTGCAGCTCTGGAAAAGCTAATGTAAACAAAGTGTCAAATATAATTCACGTCATAATTCACAGTTTCGCAACGAGTGTGGTAAGATTGACAATACCTATCATCTCTTGATGCAATGTCACACATTTCATTATCAGAAGACGCTGTTTGACATTACATATTATTTTAACATTGGGGATGTGGTTATTTATAACAGCAATCAAAGTAAAAAACACTTTATTAAATTTAGGCCCTAAGAAGGCACTTATGAACGTCAAAAATACCACAAGTTCGGAAAAGAATTCAGTCATCGAGAAGAACTGGTAAGAAACTCGATCTGGGTAATTTGTTTAACGAATATATATAATATTTAGAATATATTAGGTACGTGTCACAAACGTTTTAATGGACAATTTGGATTGAACTGACTTTGAACTGTTCCAAAATGTTGTTTAAGTTTCCTATCTATATACTCTGTTATTTGTTTAAACCACTAGTGTCCGTGACTGCGTCCCTGTGTTGTTAAATGTCAAAATCATTGACTAATAAAATCATGGGTAACTAGGTGTATTAATATTCAAAGTCCACGTGGTCTCACAGTTTGTGAACACTTCTGTTATCCGAGTTGCGGCCTATCACTATATTCTCCCACACTCTGAACGTACATATCTGACTCTCAAGATACTATCTGGTACTCAAAATAACAGTTACAGGATACGTGCTTCTTTTGATATAATCGACATGCAGGTCTTCGAAACTATGTATATTAACTAATAAATGACCCGTTTGCCATCGAATTGTCAAAGCAATTACGAGCACATTGTTTTGATGGTAGGTCAAAGTTTAATAGGAAATATTAAGAAACCCTACTCGTAACACAATCAATTTAAAAAATAACAAAGTAAAATAATTTTAGTTAAGCCTAGAGCTTATTTGTTCACAATAACTAATTTCAGATTTCACAACCAAACTGAATCGGAAACTCATTGAGAGCAGTCACGTATATTGAATTTAATAATTTTATGTCAAATATCAGATACATTGTGTAGGATTATGTTTATATTCTTACTATATATTAGATTTTACGATTTTAGTTGTATGTAGATACAGATTACTATGAGATGGATTTACATTTCTAAAATGGTAATAGCCCCTAAATAAAATAGAAAGAAAAAAACAACACTCTTACATATTATAAAGCATCTCCGTTAGTATTTATGTCGGCTAGTGTGCTTATACCTTAAGATCCATTGAACTGATTTTAATATACAATATCTAATATTGTATATTATGTAATGTAGAATGAAAACTTGCATGTCTTAATGTATGGAACACTTTTCGAGTATAATAGTAAATTAAGTCGATGAAAATCATTAAGCGCGTTCCCCTTACATAATGTATTTTACTGTTTATAATAGAATAGATTAATTAAAAAAAAGAGGTAGTTGATATTTAAATTACCATGTTGATTTTTACGCGACAAAATAATTGGATTCGAAAGTGGATATAAAACACGATATACAGACATCATTTAAATGAAATAAGGTAATTATGTCTTCACAATTAAAGAAATACAATAATCCTCTACATAAAACAAGGAAAAATATTTGGAAATAAACTTCTTGAGTCTACAAATAACGCTTTGGCACATAATAAATAAAGGGTTAGAAAATTATAAAATCAATGATAATTCGCTTAATCTAAATGTTGACGGAGTACAAATTTCAAAGGGTACAGAGGTTGTAAATGCTGTCCAAGATTATTTCACGTACATACCTTTACGAGTAATAAAGAATACAACTTCATAAGCAAAAGGTGCCCCAGCACTTTAAAAAAATCGGAGTGCATCTATAAATTCAAAATTAAATATCGTTATCATTAGTACAGGTGAAATGATAAAAGCTTTTAAGCAATGAAATTTGTAACACACCGAAGACATATGAGGCATATCGCTAATAGTAGTAAAATCCTTAATTATCAATATTTCACTTCATTTTGATAATATATTTAATCAGAGTATATATACCAAAAGGAACTTTCCGTAATTTCATAAAAATGATTATTTTGCTTAAACCAGGCTGCAGTAGAAGTCTCAGAAACTACAAATCTATTAATTTAAAATTAATTATCGTTATCATTAGTACAGGTGAAATGATAAAGGCTTTTAAGCAATTTAATTTGTAATACACCGAAGACATATGAGGTATGTCGGTTATAGTAGTAAAATCCTTAAAAGGAACCAAAAGGAACTTTCCGTAATTTCATAAAAATGATTATTTTGCTTAAACCAGGCTGCAGTAGAGGTCTCAGAAACTACAAATCTATTTCTATACTTCAATCATTAAGTAAAATTTTTAAAAAGATTATGCTTAATAATTAATTTTAAAGCGCAAAAGTTTCTGGATAGTCCACAGTTCGGTTTCATGACATCGAAATCTGCTGCTGGCGCTGGTGCAACGCTAATAATCATATAGGCTTGCGGAGAATCGTAGTTCTGTGACAGTATGTTCTGTGACACTTCGATCTTTGACTTGACCTTTAACTGCGTTGATCGTAGTACGCTTATTATTAAATTAAAATACTATGGCATTGGTGGAGCTTCTCTCGACGTTCTAATCCTATTTAAAAGATCACTGTTAGATATTTATTATATATAAGGCAACCTTTGCGGAATCGTTGACACGAATTGGCATCCCGCAGGGTTCTATTTTAGGTTCGTTTGTATTCCTGTTATATAAATGGTCTGTTGCTAATGGTTGACAGCCAAAGAGAATCATGTCAGCACAGTTCACTGACATGATTCTCTTTGGATCATTGATAAATAGATGATATATACAATCTGTACACATATTTATATATAACCAGCTGTCCGTTACTAATGAAGAGAATGAGACCAAATCATATCATGTAATTAAATAAAATGGCAACTGAATAACTGAACGTCATTTATCAATTCTCTGTGTGTCTTCTAAATTGTTTACTTTCCTGTATGATTTTTCAAATATTTTCTTTCATACAAATCTTATCTGGATAATTACAAACACAAAAAGGAATTAGCCAAATAGGTGCAGTGGTTCTGAAATTATACATTCGGCAATTGGGGTGTAAGGGGTGTCGAATAACATCATAAGACTTGAGACACCCAAGCCAACCTCACCTGCACGTGGTGCACCCTGCTGAATAACGAACGAGGCAATGGCGAAAGCAGGGTGGTAGGGTTTTACAGCCTGACTGGGTCGCAACCACCATGCATATGGCGAAAGAGCTCGTCATAGTGATTTGCTTTTGCGGGTCGCGTTTCGGGATCAGCCTGTGTATATCCAGCTTTTCGCAGGCCGGCATAACATCAGTGACCGGTGGATAGTGTGTCACTCGGTGGTTGCCGTTGTTTTTGGAATGTACTGTGCTTACCATCAGGCACAGTGCAGTCATTTTGCCGTGCGACAATAAAAATAAAAACACTGATTTTTAGTTAAACAGTTTACGTATAACCATAGACTTAGAGGCGTCTATTGTTTGTCATAGCTAATCTTTGACTAAACTGACTTTTGACAAGACTTTTACTAGTTTTATTAGACAACTTTTCTAGTTATTATATAAGCTACATATCATCACTTTTTTCTGTAGAGGCTAAGCAGTATTGACAAATATTACAATAAACATATTATACAGCTCAAACTGAATCCAGATGAAATACGCTGTTACCATTCACCAAGTAGTATTGTATAGAAAAAAACGTATCATGATGTAACTTAAATTTTTTAAGCATTTTAATCTATTATTCAATTTTTTTTCTTTCTTATATCTTTTATATATTATAAATCTATTTAGTAATTTTGATTGAATTATTCGTCCGATGCTAGTTTTGTTTTACTATTATTAAAACCTACTGCTTCATTAACCTTTTAATTTCCTAGATTATGATTAAAATATAATTATTCTTATAATCCGTATCTTGTCTAATCTATTACAATCACACAAAGAAATATTCGTAACCTCTAATAGCGGTGTAAGTTTGTTGTAATTGTTTGCGTCGCGCAATTAAGTGAACGCTCTGCGTCGCGAACCAACGCATGCCACGCCGGGAGTGAAAATATGTATATTTTATGAACGGACGCTATACCGTTTTTATCAGGCACTATGAAGCAAGAGTGCCTCCACCGCAGCAGCATTAATACCAGTGGTTGATCGCACCTCCGTCAAGTAAGTGTGTATGTGTTCTTTTTCCCAGCTTAATCAATTGTATATCTTTGAATCCCGCGATTGAATATGTATCCGTAACACTCTTGCCCTCGCAGACCGCTTAAAATACAGTCCACATCTCTCCTTATATTAAACCCGCAAATCAATGGAGGCGAAGAATAAGTGATTTGACCACACTACCTACCGGTTCAAGCCACTATTGCCTCGACCAATTTGGTTCCTCTCGCCGGATTCTTTTGGTACCATATAAACTGTTATCATTTTAATCTAAATCAATTATGATACCCACCGGAGTATAATGAAGCAGATGATCTCAAAAATCGGCAGAGGCACCGTGAAATTGATAATATACGTTATATTTGCCGACTTGTAACCCTCACGCATAACTATTGTTTACACCCCACTTTTTTTAGCCGGTCTCTATTTGCGTTTCTGTCCGAGTTAACGACGGGCAGCGATTAGAAATGTATTATACTTACATATTGCAAAGTTTTGTAGAGAAGAAATTAATAATAATAACGTCAGCTTGTAAAAGCTTAATTACTGGATCAAAGACATTTTCCCGAGAGAAGGTGTGGGTATCATCGCACTAGCTTAGAACGTATTGGAATCTACAGGCTGTAGCCTTATAGGTATTGACTTTAGAGTTGGCGTAACATGTTATGAATTAAGATTCAGTCGTCTACATATAAGCCATACTTAGGATTTCCTTGTTTGGGTCTACCTAGTGGTAGGTAAATAGTTTTATCAGCGCGTCTAAAGCTGCCTTTACACATTCAACTGTTTTTAAAAGTATTTGTTAGTTCTAGCAGATTTTTTCCTAGCAGATTCCGACGATAGAATTGTTTATTTTAAAATACACCACAAATAATTAAAAATAAAGCAATATAATATTTATTTAATCGCATGCGTTTATCGTTTAAGGCATCAGTTACTTTTATTTGCAAGTATTTCTGGTGAAGTAAAAGTATTAATAGCCGCCATTATTTATTTATTTTATTTTTATTGTACACCATTATACCTGTATACTAGAAGACATTTCAAATTACGTGGTTAATACAAAGGGCGGGTATTATATTATGAACTTTGATAATCAGTTATAAGTGTCGTAACTATTTTATAGTAGCTCGCTATAGTGACAGCATTATACCTGTCTGTGAGGATAGTATAACATATTGTAGTAATATAGGTTATAGTATGTAGTATCAGTGATATGAAACAAGAAATCTTTAAAAATCAAGTGTTCCAACTTGAAGAAAATTAATACATTACGATAAAATACCTATATTATTATTATAGTAGTTACTGATTAATTATACTTATTAGTAAATTAATCGCGTAATAATAAAGATACGTTAATAAGAACGAGTTATTGTTATTTTCAGGACATTTCCTCGCTAGGCTTCTTCGGTGTTATTACAAAAAAGTTAAATACGTATTGAACCCTGGCTTTAAACAGGTCTCATATTTAATGCACCGCGGTCGCTGAATGTTCGCCATCTTGCTCTTTTGTCTCGTTTTGGTTACGTTAGGTTAGACTTGCGAATAAAATTAAAAAAAAGTACCACGTAAGTAGGCAAGATCAGGGGTTAGGCGGGCGTAGAATGTAGGTAGGTAGGGTTAGGGATTGTAGGGTGGGCGAATGGGGGGAAGTTGGTTAGGTAATCTCTAGCTTGCCTACCTACTTTGTCGGTAGGCAAGTATAAGGGATAGGTTAAGGGATAGGTGGGCATAGGGTTGTATAGGTAGACAGGGTAGGGTTAGGATCGAGGGATGGGGGAGGGGAGATAGGGTAGCTTAGGACGGAGTGGACCTCGGGGAGGCTATGGCGGATGAGGAGAAAACCTCGTTATAAAATCAATGGCGGTGCGGCGACTCAGGGGATTTCCTCTCTGTTGCCGGCTGAACCCAGGGGGAAAAGGGGCTGGGGCCCTGACCTCCCATTGCACGGGCTCGGCGGGCTGGGAGGCAGTTTCGCATCCGGGCTGCCTCAGCCGGGAGTGGCGTGAAAGCGCCTGCCGCCGGGGGTGTCGCGGAGCTTGCTCACGCTCCCCCGCGACACTCCTATAGTGCGGCGTACGGTTTGCCGTGGAGTTTTAGTCGGTTAAAGTCGCCGAAAGGCACCGCCAGCTGCGTCCCAGCACGCAGTTGACGGTCGACTCAGCTCAGGCCCTCCCCCGGGGGCCTGACAGTCCATGATGGATTTTCTCTCCACGTTAAAAAAAAAAAAGACTTGCGAAAAAAGGATAACTTGCCTCGGGCGAGCGCGGTGCATTTATTAGGAAACTTTTTTAAACCAAGTATTTAATACGTATTTAACTTTTTTGTAATAACACGGCTTTAGTTTATCCACAGTGAGTGTCGTGGCAAACTGAATTACTTTACTTTACTCTTCGCTAATTATTGTATAGTATTGACAGCGTCAATTTAAGCTCACGTTGACGCCTGTACGAGTTGTGAGACTGTATCACAGACGCCAGCGTAAAGTGTACTAATTTTATGCAAACGCTTAGTAAAGAGGGTGAATCATGATGCGCTCCTAATACTTGTAATTGTTGAGCATGTGTGTGTAAATATATGGGTGTATATCTATACTTATCAACTGATACAGTCGCGTCACGTTATCTACAATCATGAAATCTCAGTAAAGCCAAAACATCACGTTACAAGTAATTTTATCAATAAACTCGACAGCCCTTGCGACCTCCCTACGGAGGGCTCGATAATTGGCAAGGGTGGCGTTGGCCTGATCGCGGACATATGTCCCACCCCTCATACTATGCTAAACATCATTATCTCAAATCAGACGGAAAATATTTTTGACAAATTAGGAGGGTTCCCATTAGAAATCATCGAGTGGTTTAAGGAATTATTTTTTACGCAAAAAACTGTAAAAGTATGCATTTTCTAATGTTAAATATCGATGGAGTTATAAAAGTTTTATGCCAAACTTCTGAAGGGTTAACTCCCAAATGCTGATACGGGAACGCATATAGTGTTTTGCGACAGATGTGTGTGTGACAGTGAATACTTTGACCTACAAACTTCACGCTGAATACTGCCATTATGTACTTAACCCTCGACGGTCAATAATGTACGTGGAATTGCCTTGTTATGTTCTGCTTCGATATATACAAAGAAAATGTAAATCGTCGCGGAACCTCTGGCATATGTGAAGCTTCGAAATTATTTTGTACAGGTAATATAGGATAGTTTACGGTAGGTAATAAATATGGCGAAATAAAAAAATATATAATTTTTCAATAAAAGATGACACTAAGGATGTCATTAATAAACAATTATATTAATTAAATACAAAAATTAAATATTCAAAGTCATACAGCGTGGCGACGCATGCTGTGGCGACGCGTCGCCACACCGGATTCAATCTAACGATGATGACGATGATGTTTCACATCAATAAATAATAGCAATTTAGACACGTTTGTAGCATTGTCATAAACAATTTAAAATCGGAGATATCTTCTGAGATATTAACTGAAATAATATGTCGTAAATGGCAATTCTGACTAATTACTTATTTATAATATATATATATATATATATATTACTAATTTATTCAATTGAATAAGCATTGATACAATATTGGTTTGTAATTTACCTATTATTTTTTAAATAATATGTAAATATAAAAATAGTTATTATGGGTTATACCCAAAGTTATATAATTATACATGGTGGACATTTCTGTGCGTGTTTTTGAAATATACAATTTTGTAGTAGGTACATTATTTTAATGTAACTCGTAAGATTTAGCTAGCATCAGTATTAATAATGTAAAAACTCGAAATATATTTGTACGCCTTATATACAATACAACGACTAACGTATGTATTGTATACATTGACTTTTCTCTACTTTCTACAAATTACGTTATGTGCATGTATATATATTATAAAACAGAGTCGGTTTTCTTGTCTGTTTGTGTGTTAAGAAATAAGGATTTCTCTTAATCTATGTAAAGGATTTTGATGCGGATTTTATTATCGTGTACAAAAATTCCTCCATATCCAATTAGATACTTTGGGCATTTATTTTTTTAATCAATAATAAGATTTTAACTAATTTAATTTCAACGTAGGTATATCTTAGAAGATATCACAAACTCAAAATTACGCGCAACAAAAAATATTTGTTATGTGAAGATTCTTAAGTAGTTTTAGCAAGATAAAAAGGAAAAGAAAGAAATTATTGGCACTATTACGAGATAACAAAACCCTAATTCTACGAAATTCGATTGGTTGCCAGAATATAAAAAAAACGAATGCTCGTGAACTGTCAATAAGTTAACTTTACATGCTCGAGTCTTGTGTCAATAACTAAAGTTTAAAGTAGTCCTCGTTATTGTTTGTTTATTTTTTTATTGTGTATTTGTTATGTCATGCATTCAACCCATTATAATACAACTTTATACGAATAGCCCTTAAAATATAAAAAAAAAAACAATAAGAAATAATTGACAATTCCCAAAACGCAAATAGTTATTTTCAACAATTGCTAAAACACTCGACACAACAATAGATACAAATATTTGTCAAATACGAGGCAAAAACAGCCCTTCATATATTATTGTGTCCGAAAGTCAAGTACCATACATCATGAGGCGTGTCGTGGCGGTACGATTTTGTGCTAATGAAGCCATTGTCATCGGATTCATTGCTACCAAGTAATTGTTCCATTCACCGGTTACAACCCTACTGCGTTACTGTTGGGACACACTTTTCCCACACTATCTAAGCTGTGTGCTCTTTCAAATATTATGATTAAAATGTTTAAAAAATTCTCACATATTTATACAAGTTGTTTTTTATTATTTTTAATTTACGATGATTTCTATGAATTAAATTATTAAGTGATATTACTTAGATGAACGGAGATAATTGACTTTTATAATGAATTAACTGGAATTTTAAGAAGAAACTATTAAATTATTATGTGGATAAACTGCTTTAATTAAAATGTTCTAAATAATTATATCAAGTCACAAGGTGTTATTATGTATCCTAACAACTCATGTTCCCACTATATATGACGATTGGTCACTAAATAACAAGTGCAAATTCAAATTAGTAAGTGTACAATTACTGGTGGTTAGAGTTTATTAGTGCTTATTCAATTTCAATTAACACAGGTGTATTTTACCTCACTTAATTAGTTCACAGCTCTAAAATTAGCGTAATTATTTTCAGTCATAATTATGTAGTATATGTTAATAAGTGCATTTATATATAATTTTGTTATATCTGGACAGAAAAATTGATCACAGACAAACTTGATATTGTGTGAATATTAAACGTATTATTAAAAAAAAAATCAAGCAAGAGAAACATATGTGTGTATTTACGCTTTATTACAATTAATACGGAAAGTAATTATAATTCAAAAACGAATGTGACAATTTTTGAGTTAAATATATATGAAGCTTCAAGTAGATGATAGCTCAATAAACATTATATAACTATTTACGCGAATCTATCCTTTGTTGTAAAACATCAAAAACTGATATACAAAGTCGATTTTGTAACATGTCAATGTTAAAAATGTACACAGATTAGTTCGATTGCTTTTTGGATATGCTATGAAATTTACTTATTTCATTGTGTTGTTAAGCAAAATATTTTAAAAGATTATTATTTCATTTATTTTTATCATAATAATAATTAAAAATAGCGATATGTTTTTATATATGAACGAAATAGTAGTAAACGAAAACGTATCTTATTTGTATGAAGGGCTCTCGTGCAGCTTCATGTGTTGTAAGCACAGTGTGCCCCGA
Source organism: Antheraea pernyi (assembly GCA_015888305.1). NCBI lineage: Eukaryota > Metazoa > Arthropoda > Insecta > Lepidoptera > Saturniidae > Antheraea > Antheraea pernyi. The sequence goes on from MU159018.1 coordinate 428,859, forward strand.
CTTTCAATTTTATAGTTGTCGCCTCACCATAATAATATGATAATCATCGGGTTAAAATGATTACTCGTCAATTTGTGGTTGCTGGTCCGCTACTGATGTTAGTTTGGCTTATGACTTATTTCCGTGTTTTATACAACTGATAATATAGAAACATATTACTGTGTTTGTTTGAAATACGATATCTGAGCCAGATCATTTTGGTCAGACTCTTTTCTATTATATATGACTATCTAATATATATGGCACTGTATTCAGACACTATGTCGGTCATTGTGATTTCGATTACTGTGACGAATCTTTTCTTTTTCTTTTTTTTAAGGAAAGCATTGTAATAGAACCATAACATAGATTAATTTTTTTCGAACTGACTACTCTATTGACCTAGCAAGGTCTTAACAGCTTCACCGGACTACACCATAACATAGAGCTAAAGCGTTTTTAATGTATTCTTGACTGGTAACCACCTTCAAGTTGAATATATGTCTCTATTGTATTTAATACTTATATATAAATAAGAAATACTTAGATGTCAATTTTTGGAAAATTGTAAGGAAATGTCTAGTGAATATGCAAAAAATATTACTACGTAGTATAAAACAAAGTCCTTTGCAATGTCTGTCTGTCTGTCCGTGATAAACTCTTAAACTACTTAACGGATTTTCGTGAGGTGTCCATAAATAGATAAAGTGATTAATGAGGGAGGTTTAGGTATATAATTTGTCAAGGCTTTTTTATGATTAGGGCGAGACAACGTCCGCCGGGCCCACTAGTTGTTGATAACGCTAGCGACGCCGCGAACAAAGGCTAGAGTGAAATATTGAAATTAAATTGTCAAAACCCTAAAGGTTCAATGAAATGACATGTAGTTACAAAATAAATTGATATTTTTGCACTAGAAATAACCAAACGAACGTCATTAGACTCCCTGAATCGATCCCGAAAATATCGAAGCAAAAAGAATTCAACGAGTGTTGTTACATCGAGTAACTAAGTTCTAAAATTAACTGATCAGTTTATTAAACCCATCAGGAATACTACGTACAATAATAGTACTATCATTTTTCTCCTTACGTTATACGCTACGCTAATGTTTATTTGTAGTAACGTAAATATTTATTTTTATCCATTCATTAATGAGGAAACGTGGCCAAGGAATCGTAAAGGTGCGTTCAGATTAATAATAATATACGACCACACCTCGAATATGGAACTAAAAGTTGCGTAACTAACATATCAAATGAGTGTGGCAAAAAATATTACTACGTAGTATAAAACAAAGTCCTTTGCAATGTCTGTCTGTCTGTCCGTGATAAACTCTTAAACTACTTAACGGATTTTCGTGAGGTGTCCATAAATAGATAAAGTGATTAATGAGGGAGGTTTAGGTATATAATTTGTCAAGGCTTTTTTATGATTAGGGCGAGACAACGTCCGCCGGGCCCACTAGTTGTTGATAAGTTAAATAGAGTTCACTGACGTTTTGAAATTGTCGTGTATAATAATCATTTTCGTAATGAAAACAAAGGTTTCAGTTCTTTCAGTCAAAATTTATTATTTGCACTATCTGCGTAAGAAAATTTTAGATTAAAGTTGGGATATGTATTTTAATATGGTCCGATATGTGATATCACGATTTTAACTAGTTGGTTACTTGGTTGACTCTTCTACGTCTTTTGGATTTACTTGAACCCTCAAATCCGTATCTACGTCTGCATTAAAACGATCAATCAATGTGCTGATGCAGGAAGAAGCAGGTTGCTTAGGATGGCTAAATGGTTAGTGTGATCGGACACCGTAACGACTGTCCTAGGTACGAATACTTACGAATGACCTGGAGCTATCGGTGAAGGAAAATATCGTGAAACCATAACATGGTGGTAGGTAGGGCCTTTTCTAACCACATCTGGCTACTTTTTTTTATATCATAGGAGGCAAAGAAACAGGTGGGTCCATTTCCGAATTAGACTCCCTGAATCGAACCCGAAAATATCGAAGCAACGAGTGTTGTTACATCGAGTAACTAAGTTCTAAAATTAACTGATCAGTTTATTAAACCCATCAGGAATACTGCGTACAATAATAGTACTATCATTTTTCTCCTTACGTTATACGCTACGCTAATGTTGATTTGTAGTAACGTAAATATTTATTTTTATCCATTCATTAATGAGGAAACGTGGCCAAGGAATCGTAAAGGTGCGTTCAGATTAATAATAATATACGACCACACCTCGAATATGGAACTAAAAGTTGCGTAACTAACATATCAAATGAGTGTCGTGCTGTTCTAGATTGAAGCAATAAGCTCGCCATTTTGTGTAAATCCATTATTTGATTTAGAAAATATATCTAATAGGTGTGAAAAATGATAGAAAAAAGAACACCATAAACGCTGCCTAAATTTTGAACTGAAAACGTCTATAGGCGCGTTGAAAGGTATTTTTTGGCTGGAGATAAACTTATAATTTAGCGTGATGACATGCTAGTAAGCGTGACTGTCCGTATTGCGCTTGCGAGAATTTTGTCAGACTAGCGACGCGTGGTACAGTGGCAAGTATACATGTAATATTGATATTTTGCAGCTCATCATAGGTTTCATCGCCTAATCAAGTTTATAAGAATGTACATAATTATTGTTTGAAGTGCCAATAGATGTAAAAACCAAAATAATGTTAATAACTTCAATGTACAAATTTTTATCAATAGTTATTTTATTGTATTGAGTATTCATTTCTGTCGGCAGTCCTTAAGACTGCCTCGACTTTTTTGTCATAGACAATATTTTTATATCCTTTCCAATGACTCGTTAATAAGTGGTTTTTTCTTTCTAACTGACTACGGTATTGACTTAACAAGGTCTTAACAGCTTCACCGGACTACTCATCACTAGATAAGCGTGACTGTCCGTATTGCGCTTGCGAGAATTTTGTCAGACTAGCGACGCGTGGTATAGTGGCATGTATACATGTAATACTGATATTTTGCAGCTCATCATAGGTTTCATTGCCTAATCAAGTTTAATAACATTACCTAATAACCTAATAACATTTTGTATTTTGGAAATATTTTGATACACAAATAATACGTATATGTGGGTAATACAACTTTTGTGGCACTCTTTTCATTTTCTCAGTAAAGATGTTGTATGTTTTTAACGAAAAAGTACTTAAGATATTTAAAAATTAGATCCTTTCAATTGTTTTAATTTACCATAGTAATGCATTTGATCAAAATGGTATCCATACAAGTAAATAGTCTCTGAAACCAGTTGTTAGTACTTCCTTTGCAATAACTTTATGAAATTATAGAAGAAACTTGTGTTCACATATTTCTTATACTAGTGGTCGAAATTTGACCATAATTCATTTTGACATTCAATAAGACCAAAGAGAATAGTAATTATTTCAGTGATTTCATGAATTTATTAAAGATTATATATTATTTATCAATTAATTATTTTAGTATTTATTAATGTATATTATGAATTTACATATTATATTATTATAAAATTCACCTACACTTTGGACTAGTTAATTTCAAAGGGCATGTAAGGTGCTTTATCTAGTTATTGTTGATAGAAGCTATTTCCTAATTTTCTAAGATGTGTTAAGTTCTTGTTTCGTATAATAATAGATCAAGTACATTGTTTATCTTGCCTCCTTAGGCCTATGTTAACTTTCATAGTATTGTGACAGATTAGCATGTAATTTTTATAATAGATAGCACAAAAATAATTCAGTAAACAAAAGCTTGAACATTGCTTGAAATAAAATGCACGCATATGTAGTCTATAGCGAGTAGAACGTTGATCGCCTGTTCAAGAACTCCAGTTATTCTTAAGATATTTACCGATCTTTGCAAAAGAGTTCAATTAAAATTACGAGATACTTTTCCGTTAAATCTTCTTTATAGAAAATATATTCATCAATATAAAAGCAATGAAGTACTAAATGTTTATTATAAAATAATGATGCTTAACTGTAAATTCAAAGTAGTACCGTATAAAAAATCGTAAACTATATGAGTATTATATTAAACTGATTGTTTATAATATTGCTGTTTAACAATGTATGCCATTGTTTCAATCATTTTTTCATATTAAGACAATATAAATCTAGATCTCATACTTTTTTTTACGTCTTTGGTGGCAAACGAACATGTGGGTCACTTGATGTTAAGTGATCACCATCGTCCATGGACACTAACAACACCAGAGGAGTCGCAAGTGCGTTGCCACCCTTAGGGGGAAGGGTTAGGGGAAGGAGAGGGAGAGGAGAGGGGAGGAGTGGTGGGCCGCCGGCGCTCTCACTGACCGAACGAAACGCAACCATGCAAGCACTGTTACTTCACGTCGGTTTTCTGCTAGAGGATGGTACTACCCCGGGCGAGCCGACCCATTCATGCTGACACCAGTAATAGTTTCAGCGTGGCTCTACCACATACGCCGGCAACACATCTATGACTCTCCACGTGTCGCAGGTGTCCAGGGGCTGAGGTGATCACTTACCACCATCTGACCCGCATGTTCGTTTGCCACCAATGGTATAAAAAAAACATATAATAAGAATATAAATCTAACGTCTATGTACTTTTTACATTTTTGTGAAAAAAATCGTAAATCTCTTGGAAGAAGTAATAAAATACATTTAAATCATTTTTGGAAATGTCTGTCTGTTTTTTTTTGTAGCACGGCAAAATGACTTCATTGTGCCTGATGGTAAGCACAGTGCAATCCAAAAACAATGGCGACCACCGCGTGACACACATCATCCATTGCCGGTCGCCGCTGTCATGCCGGCCTGCGAAAGGCTGGATATGCACAGGCTGATCCCGAAACGCGACCCGCAGAAGCGAATCACTATGACGGGCTTTTTCGCCATATACATGGTGGTTGCGACCCAGTCAGGCTGTGAAATCCTACCACCCCGCTTTGGTCATTGCCTCGTTCGTTATTCAGCAGGGTGCACCACGTGCAGGTGAGGTTGGTTTGGATGTCTCAAGTCCTCGATGTTATTCGACACCCCTTACACACCAAAACACGCAACACTACTAAAAAACTGAGTTCACGATAAGACCTCACAAGAAGCAAGAAAATCGTAAGGTATAAATAATCCTTGAGTAACGTTTAGTCTTGGTTTCATTAAAATCGGTTCTTTCTGTCAAAAGTTATTGCATTTTTAATGACGACCTGAATTAAGTACGAGAGAAAAGTAGATCAGTAAATGGACTTAATATATTCAAATGATTTAAAATTAACTATTTCATCATTACATAGTATAAAACAAAGATCCCTAGCGCGTCTGTCTGTCTGTCTGTTCGCGATAAACTCAAAAACTACTGAACGGATTCTCAAGCGGTAGGCATGTATGACATTAATAGATGACAAAAACTAAAAACTAATTCTAATTAAGAACTATATAGATTAGATAAATTGTTACAAATACACCATTTCACCAGTGGATAAAGTGATTCATAAGGAACGTTTTGGTATATAATTTGTCAAGGATTTTTGTTATAATCAGGGACAACGACTGCCGGGCCCGCTAGTACAATATAAAAATATCTGAGTATCAAATAATTTTATTTAATCATGTTATTTTATTCTTTATTTTATTTTATGTATTTAGCACACCAACATAAATATTACGCATAGATAAAATCATATATGGTCAATTACAGCATAAAATTACGATGTGATAATTACAATCACAGGCATGCATGACATTAATAGATGACAAAATAAACTAATTCTAATTAGTAACTATATAGACAGAATAACAGATTTTTTTTTATAAGTACACAATTAAGTTATGTTTTTAATCAAGTGCCGCTTGAATGATCCAAATGCATCACAAAATATGTCGATGTTGTTATTTGTTCGAGATACGTCATTATACAATCTAGCCATACGTATTAACGGACTGTTATATACGGTGTTAATGGTCGCAGTTGGAATGGCAAAGATATGTGGATTACGCAGTTTGGCAATTAGGTCTGAGGTAGAAGTGGTTGATAAGAAATGCATCCATGGAGCCGTTTATAATTTTGTGTAGGTTTAATAAGTCAGATACATTTCGTCTCATTTTTAAGCTAGCGATGTTAAAATATTTTAGTCTATCATTGTACTCAGGAATAGACATACGAATGCCATTTCTTATACTCAAATGTCTAACAAAACGAGCCTGAACGGCTTCGATGAGTTCTGTGTGAGTGGAATAGTGAGGGGACCATATCGTAGAACCATATTCGAGAATGCTTCGGACTAAGGT
>MU159019.1:6539-21190 GCA_015888305.1 Antheraea pernyi
TTTGGGGTGTAAGGGGTGTCGAATAACATCTAAGACTTGAGACATCCAAGCCAACCTCACCTGCACGTGGTGCACCCTGCTGAATAACGAACGAGGCAATGGCGAAAGCGGGGTGGTAGGGTTTTACAGCCATACTGGGTCGCAACCTCCACGTATATGGCGAAAAAGCCCGTCATAGTGATTCGCTTCTGCGGGTCGCGTTTCGGTATCAGCCTGTGCATATCCAGCTATTCGCAGGCCGGCATGACAGCGGCGACCAGCGATGGATAGTATGTCACTCGGTGGTCGCCGTTGTTTTTGGATTGTACTGTGCTTACCATCAGGCACAGTGCAGTCATTTTGCCGTGCTAGAATAAAAAAAAAGTGATTTATATTCTACTAGTTTTTGCCGACGGAATCGTTTACGGTAATGTATATTCCACGTACTCCTCGGAAATTATCCGTTTATACGCTAGACAACCTTCTTTTGAATACTCCCAAGTTATAAGCTCATTGGAAGACAAACCTCGGTAATGAATTTCACTCCTTTAGCCGTACGTATAATAAATGTAGTAGGAGTTTTTGATAGGATTTTAGTCTGTCATATAGTGAATTTTATAGTTTACTAGCGGGCCCGGCAGACGTTGTCCAGCCCTGATTAAAAATAAATCCTTGACAAATTATATACTAAACGTTCCACATGAATCACATTATCCAATGGTGACACCCGCTTGAAAATCCGTTCAGTAGTTTTTGAGTTTATCGCGAACAGTCAGACGCGGTAGGGGACTTTATTTTATACTATGTAATGATTCATAATTTTGTGTTATTTCACTCTATATTTTGTAATATTGGCGGTCTTTGATTTTAGTCAACTGAAAACCCTCACGATATCTTGGCGTCCTCTACTGAAACTGGGCGGTGGAATCATATCATTCATTATATCCATAGTGTAACCTATAAAACACTGAGAGACACGCCATTTTTAGTGAAAAGTTTAGGTTGAGCATTCTTGTCTTCTATTTAGACGAGTACAACGCTCCATGGAGTCAACTGCCCAATTGATAGTTAGCTGATCATAGGTGACAGAAGTAAAGCAAACATGAGGGTATTGCGTGCTGCTATAAAAAATATCTCAACAAGAACACCATTATTGAGCACTAGCTTCTGCCCGCGACTTCGTCCGCCGGGAATAGTTACTTTACGCTAACACTAACACGCAACGGAAGCTCTCAAAAGGAAAAAATACCCGATTTTGGAACATTCCTCATTGGTGCTCTGTTTCTATTGGTCTTAGCGTGATGATACCTTATATCTTCCTCGATAAATGAGCTATGTAACACTAAAATAATTTTTCAAATCGCACCTATAACTCCTGAGATTACCCCCTGCAACACTACAAACTCACAAACTTTATCTCTTTATAAGATTAGTATAGATTAAAGTTGCCTAATTTAAGTATTAAAATATATCATTCCTAAATGTTTTTCTCCTTTGCATTATCAGTTTTATTGACATCAGAACCGAATACCGAATTTCGAGTTTATCAAATAAGAAATTGATAGGGAAAATATATTACTATAGAATTTGATAACACGATAACAATTGTACACAATCATATCGTTCAATGGATGAATGATAAGTAAGTTGACGACGGCCTCGCTTGTCAGAGTGATGATAGTTATTCAAATCTTTGTTGTTCTTTGGAAAGCGATTTACTTTATACGAGAAAGTAACTCGCATCTAACGAAAGTGTTACTAGTCTATTAAATGCATGACCCTTATTAATGGAAATCTCACAATTACTACAAACAATAATTAAACTAATCAAGGGAGGATGGCAGTTAAATACTGCATAAATATAAATATGCTGATAAATTAAGAAAGGCATTTAGCCATAAAAATAACAACTTAACTGGTTTATATTTAGAGGAAAACAAACTCTTTAATCACTTATTTATTAACGACTGACAATCAATGACAATATCGTGGGTGGGTGCACTTATCACACTTTATGAATACCCTGGCATAAACAGTTATGTACCCTATGTTCCTGTACCAGTTATGCCTGTACCTATGTTCATTATATAATATAGTTTGTTGTTAACATATACCACACCTCACCAACTATACTAATACAAAATATGAAATCTTATAATCTAAAATGTATCACTACGTGTATGGTACATTATCTAAAATGGAAAGAGTAATCAATAAACATAATTCAACTACAGTTACTCCACATCTATTCCGTAACGCTTAGGTGGATAACAGACGCGTTTAGGACGAGTACACACGATAGGGCTAGACGAGTGACGTTCTGGGGGCTGTAGCGAAAGAGCTGGAGAACTATTTATGCATATATCCTTCGCACTTGGCAAAGGGTTATGGGATGCGTTTTCAACTGCTGGCTCAAGAACTGAAAGAAGAATAACTGTGAATACTTGCTTCAAGAATGCCCTCGGTTTAGCACGAAGAAACTAGGACAAATAATGCTTTTTGTCAAGCATGTAATTGCTAAACTTAAGATATTTACCGGACTTTGAAATTTCCCACGACTATCTGAGTTGCATTTAAATCATTTTGAAACATCTACGACTATGTGACTTGTATCTACATCATGACTGACAAATTTTGGTGACTTTTATATTATGGTCATGTAACACGCCAAAAGACTTTATTGCGGAAGATTTATATGTGTAGCACACATACATTTTACGTACATATAATACACATCGACTTACTGTCTGTCTATTAGTTGATATGCTTGAATATTGTCAATTCCATTGGCATTATTTATAGTTACGTAAATATATAGAACAAGATATAATGATGCAAGTAAATTAAGCTGAAAGAATACATTTTCAAAAAGGTAAACTTTTGCCAGTTACTGGTAAGTACAAGTTGTTGACATGTGTATCGAGATTCTGCTCGTAGCTCGCGTGCCAGTACAAAGTATACTAGGAGATCGCAACTCGTTTGATTTGTTCCTTTCACGTCACTAGCATTACGAAGCTTGATCCTTAAAACCGGCATGCCACACACAGGCATGTGTATCGCGACTTCACGGAATGCCATTTACCGGCATGACGGTTTACCAGCACCTGTGTGTGTGGCATGCCGGTTTTAAGGATCAAGCTTCGTAATGCTAGTGACGTGAAAGGAACAAATCAAACGAGTTGCGATCTCCTAGTATACTTTGTACTGGCACGCGAGCTACGAGCAGAATCTCGATACACATGTCAACAACTTGTACTTACCAGTAACTGGCAAAAGTTTACCTTTTTGAAAATGTATTCTTTCAGCTTAATTTACTTGCATCATTATATCTTGTTCTATATATTTACGTAACTATAAATAATGCCAATGGAATTGACAATATTCAAGCATATCAACTAATAGACAGACAGTAAGTCGATGTGTATTATATGTACGTAAAATGTATGTGTGCTACACATATAAATCTTCCGCAATAAAGTCTCTGAACTATAGTAAAAACTGTATCCAAATTCTTTAGATAATTTAAAACAAATAGGCTAGACACGAAAAGCAACCTTGTTTTTATTGCAGATAAGGTATGTTTCTTATGACTAGTGGGCGCCCAGTGGTCGAATTCGACCATAGTTCATTGATTTTTTAAAGTTGAATGTAGAATAAAAAAGGGTAATTGGAACGTAAGAGTAAAATAATACATACAGTCGAGCATAGCAACCTCCTTCACAACCTTTTTTGAAGTCCTTTATTGACAGATGTCAAAATGTCTTTTTTACATGTGTGTATATGTTGTGTAAAATTGAAACAGTGGTGTGAGAAATGCATATTTTAATTAATTTAATGTACTTCTAATGCATTTTATATAAAATAAATAGCTTTCTGCACTTCTCCTTCATATACACTTTAACTATGCCAAGTTTCACGTTCATCCGTTCGCGCATTTCTCTCAAAAAGGGATACAAAGTTTGGGCTTCACGTATTAATATATAGATAATAAAGTAATATTCTGCTAAACAAATATATGTATAATAATGTATAATGTATTTATATAATAAACAGTATATGGATTCTTTGTTAAATAATTAATAATAATATATTTCACGACGAAATCTATATCTGTCATTGATTATTTAGGTAATTTTAAAAGAGAAAGAAATTATAGAGGATTTGATATGGTCTAAGATGGTAAACACGCTAAACCTAGGGGTGGTTAGCTCTCAAATGCAGTTGCTGGAACATACCAACAGGTGCTTGACAACAGACTTTCACTTTACTTTCAGTTACAGATTTTCAACAAAAAAAACCCCACCAAAGTGCAATGTTTTCATCATGATATTTTCCTTCAGAGTTTCGATACAGTCGCAAAGATTTGAATCTGAGTCATTCGACGTAGTATCCGAACACGCTATACACTAAGCCATCATCGCTTCAACCAACTCAGCCATCATCGTTTCAAGCAATTCACTCATCATTGCTTCAACCAACTAAGCCATCATCGATTCAACCAACTAAGCTATCATCGATTCAACCAACTAAACTATCATCAATACACACTATTAACTGGTGCTCCAATTTCTAATACGGCACAGTATATTTGTTTACAAAATTCTTTCCTCCCGATTGACGCAGTATAGTGTCTTATTTTATCAGTTATCTCGATACTGTGTTTCAGTACAGTCAGCATGAACGACAACTACTTGACAGCGCTCTCGATAGCTTTATCATTTATGTATCGCAATCACTGACATTGTTCGAGTGTAAAGGCTCGTTTTTGCAAACATTTTATACTGACCTCATTATAAATTGCGATATAACCCAGATAGAAATATAATCAACTCATTTTCAAGGTAGCAACGTGATTGTCTATTACAATTACGGGAAGTTGTGTCATTATCGAGGTGAACTAGTTTTTTTTTCAGCCTAAAGAAATTGCAAATATATAATGCTACAGGCTTTTTTTAACTCGACTACGCAGTACGAGCGTATGAATAATGTATGTATGTACTAACATTCGTTCGCGGCGTTTATTTATTTAAACTTAATGTACTCCAATTATTTCAACAACATTTCACGTGTTATCATTGGTGTAATGGGCGGCCTTATTGCTATTAGCAATTTCTCCCAGGCAACCTTTGGATGGATTTGTTCAATGGAGTAGACTCAGGAGTATTCTGGGTATACAAGAAAACAACAAGACGTTCTAAGATGTAATTATTTTTGACTTATTTTACTTCGTATTATTAAAATCCTTAGTAATATTATAAATACAGTTTGTTTGTTACGCTTCCACGGCGTAATTATTAGCCCGACTATTGTTTAATTTTCCATAAACGTTGTTTGAGATATAGAAAAGGACAGCGTGCCTCTCTATAAGCTAGTATTTTAATAAAATAAGCTTAAAATTATTACTGCTGAAAAATAATTGTACAGAGCCGCAGGCAATTGTTAGTATATTATGTATTGCGACTATCACTAAGCCAATTGATGGATTACACAAAATTTAAACTCTCGTATCAAGCATAGTTTGCAAACAAAAAACTCACTTTACAGTAGCGTCATCGAGTAACAAAAAAAACAGAATTAAATAAGTAATAGTAATTTTAGTAAAATAGTAATGTGATGTTTTCAGTTTATTTATTTACTACCTGTATCTATCGATTCGAATTATCATTATCATCAGCCTGTAAGAGAGCCACTCAAAGAGTATAATAACTATTATAGGAAGAGCCACTGCAGGGCTTTAGACCTCTTCCCGAAGAAGGTTTGGGCGTAATCTAATCACTAAGCCAGTGTAGTGTATTAGTAGTGTGGTAGTTACACTAAGGGGTGTGAGGGGTGTCGAATAACACCAGAAGACTTGAGACACCCAAGCCAACCTCAACTGCACGTGGTGCACCCTGCTGAATAACTAACGAGGAAACGAAAGCGGGGTGGTAGGGTTTTATAGCTTGACTGGGTCGCAACCACCATGTATATGGCGAAAAACCCCGTCATAGTGATTCGCTTCTGCGGGTCGCGTTTCGGGATCAGCTTGTGCATATCCAGCTGTTCGCAGGCCGGCATGACAGTGGCGACCGGCGATGGATACTGTGTCTCTCGGTGGTCGCCATTGTTTTTGGGTTGTACTGTGCTTACCATCAGGCATAGTGCAGTCATTTTGCCGTGCTACAATAAAAAAAGTCCACGACGTATTGGCAATTTCAAACATTAAGAAATCTAAAATTATATATTTTCCCATATACGATAACATATGAGAACTTTTCTCAGGTTCATGTTTCTCTTCAGGAAGCGGGGTTCGATCCTGAGGACGTCGGATTGATATTCCGATTGGTCAAGCCACTAAACCAGCACGACTAAGGTTGGGCATGCGTTTTTTTATTCAATAATTATATTGAATTCTTTGTTTTACTCTATTAAAATAGAAGTATATTTTATGATTTCTGAAACTATTATTTAATTTTTTCACCGAGTATGTCAAGTACCATTCAAAATTATTTTGTCTAAGTAAATTTAATAATAGAATTTATCATAGAGAATTTTACTCACAATTGAAACCTTTCTAGTTCTACAATCTAATAAAAACGGGAGTCTAATTTTTAAACTCCTATAACCATTATTGATGAGGCTCAAAAGTTTTAAAAAAATTTGGCACGTGTTTTTGGCAGTTCTTCCCATTCTTCCCATTGTATGATTGCACGACATTGTATCGTATGTGACATTGTTTCGATGAGAGTCATCTAAATCATAATAAAATCAATTTATGAAGAGTTATGTAGCGACACACGTTATACATCTACCGTGTTATGTGTACAAACTACAACAATTGACACTGAAATCACTAGAGGCATGCTACAGAGGCCTAGTGTTAAGATATACAAGATTATTTCTATTTAGAAGGCATCTAAAACAACTACGGCCGATCGAAAAGAGAATCTAAGAAATTAAAAAGTTATATTTTTGGTTCTGTTTAAAAATGTGGTGTATTTTTTCAGTTAATAATTATTTTATTGAAGTGAAACTTCTTTAGGCGCATGAGGGTAAAATTTTTACAGATGTAACGTCACGCAGGTATGCAACGGAAGTGACGTCATTTGCAGTAAACGCAGATTTTTCATCTATTTTTCAAGTCTCGGAAATGTAAAGTTTTAGATTTGTATAAATATAAACAAGACTTATAAATAAGTTCGCCAAATAAGTTTCACTTCTGACATGTGTACTTTGTTCGCACGAACTTTTTTTTTGTTCCCATGATTTCAATGATCAAGAACGAATAGTTTTGCCAGGTAATCTAATTTTTTGGGATCACAATGATTTGCATTGAATGAATGTGGTGAGGTGAGCTGATCGTATACCGATGACATATTGCTGATCTTACAGTGCTGACTTTATTTCAGTATATAACTTGGTCTGTTAGTAACATAAAATATGGTAAAATAACCAAGGGTGAAAACGCAAATTCCAAGAAAATAACATTTTCAAAAAAATAAATAATTATTCTCATAAATAAATAATGCGGTTCATTATAATAATTTGTCCTAATTCTAACTAATATTATAAATAGCAATGTCTGTTTATTACGCTTTGAAGCTTTGTCAGGGATACAGAACGATTTTAGAAAATCTTTTATACAGAAAAATGTACTATTCGCGAGGGTTAGGTTTTATATTTTATTCCACGCGAACGTAGTCGCGGGCACAGATAGTCTATACTATACATAATAATAATGTAAATTACGTATCTGTACTTATACATTTTTGTGAAAAAAATTGTTGCAGTTGTCTTGGAATAAGTAATAAAATACATTTCAATCATTTTTAGACATGTCTATGTGTCTGTATGTTTGTTTGGACACGCATCACGGCTAAAGTACCGCGTTCACGAAAAAACCTGACTAAGGAAATCATAAAGCATATCCTTGAGTAAAATTTAGTCTTAGATTCATTAAAATCGGTTCGCTCTATCAAAAGTTATTGTAATTTTAATGACGACGCGGCTTAAGTGCGGGAGAATAGTAGATATGTAAATGTATTAAGTACATTCAGGTGATTTTATTAGTCATTGTTTTTTTTTATGACATAGGATGCAAACGAACAGGCGGGTCGCCTGATGATAAGTGATCGACACCGTCCATTACAACATCAGGAGACTCGCAAGTGCGTTGCCAGCCTGTATTTGGGTGTAGGGGGGAGAAAGGACGGGAAAGGGGGAAAGGGAAGTGGGCCTCCAGCACTCTCACTGACCGAACGAAACGCAACAATGCAAGCACTGTTACTTCACGTCGGTTTTCTGTGAGGGGGTGGTAGAACGATTTTAGAAAATCTTTTTTACAGAAAAATGTACTATTCGCGAGGGTTAGGTTTTATATTTTATTAGGTTTTATATTAGGTTCCAAGCGGACGAAGTCGCGGGCACAGTTATTACAATATAAAATTATATGACAAGTCCTGTGGGTGTTTTGTTTTTACTGAAAAATGTATTATTCAGACCTATAGTCACTTTAATGTTCATAAGCATTGTAAATGGACCAAAATTGATATCTATTTAATTTTTTCCCAATAAATTAATCCCGAAAAAAAAAACGCAAGACATTTTTCTTACAATCATAACCGTCATAGCACGAGGCACGTATTCCTTTGATATGAAGATAACAGATTAAATTGAATAAAAACAACGAGATAAAACTTTATCAAGTTGCTTTTTGAATAATCTAGTTTTCGAAACTGTATAAACCGACAATCGATTGAAACAGCTGTATTTTTGATGGATAATGCAACTAAGTTGATTCTGTAAAATGAGATATTGAACGAATTATTTAATGCTTTTATATATTACTAGCTGTACCCGCGACTCCGTCCCTGTAGTCCGTCCGTCCATGTATCGAGGCCATTTACTTATCTTTTTTTCTCTCTTACTTAAGTCGCGTCGACATTAAAATTACAATAACTTTTGATAGAGAGAACCGATTTTAATGAAACCAAGACTAAACAGTAAACCGATTTTAATGAAATCTAGACTAAATGTTACCCACGGATATGCTTTATGATTTTAATTTTATTAACTTTATCGTGAAAGTAGTATTTTAACAGTGATTTATGATCAAACAAACACATAGATATTTCTAAAAATGATTGAAATGTATTTTATTACTTATACCTAGTCACCTGTTTTTTTTTCACAAAAATCTAAAAAGTACGTTAGATTTATATTGCTATTATATGTATAGATAACTAGCTTTTGCTTTCGGCTTCATTTACATTTGATCTATCCCTCTAGAATAATAATTAATGATGTTTTATACGCATTGCTGTGCCCTATTTAAAATTCCATGATTTTTCGGCATCGTTTAAATTTGATCTATCCCTCGGGAATAATACATTAATAATGTTTTATACGCATTGCTGTGCCCTATTTAAAATTCCATGATTATTGGTTGAGTAGGTAAGGCATGAACGCCTAACAAACTCACATTCGTATTTATAATATTATTAAGTAAATAAAGAGTACATGTATCATCTTTGTACACGTGGAGAAAGTGAAACTTCTTTTTATATGTATTCAATTATATGTATATATAACTAATAACCTATATAGCAATAATCTCAATAAAAAATGAGAATAGAAGTAATACTAGAATCATTGCATAATAGGTACTTGAAACAGGATTTCATGAGTGCGGTAAGAGAATATGATGATATCTCGGCTTCCCAGTTGTGGTTAAACGATCACAAAATATTTACCAATAGTCGCTTTGCGTTAGATAACAGAATCTTGCTGCATAAAGTGAAATCTTATGCTAAAGAACAGGGTTTTGCTTGTAAACGACTGCGAGATATGCAAAAGAAAAAAAAATAAAACATTAGCAACTATAACAATAAGATCGGGTTCCGATTAAAAATAAAACATTGCGTGTATCAGTGCGTATACGCGGTGAAAGTGTTTTTTTTCTTGATTATATGTATTTAATTATATAAATATGAGAATGCTCATAAACTATATACTATACGAAGTCCCGTATACGTTATTATCTACCGACCTACCAAAGCCACGGTTCATTATATAATTACTAGTGTACGGTAGTCGTCCGTATCCGACTGGGTCGTGACATTCACACATATGTTGATGAGTCCGCCATCGTCACCTTTTTTTGTAGCGATTCGGAATCAGCGAGCGTAAATCCGGCATTATAGAGTCTTGAAGGTCAGCATGAAGCGATTACAGCCAATTAACTATATTTTTCAGTGGCATCGTTGTTGTTTTTTGTATTTATACTATAAGTGTCTTCACGTTGTGTTCTTTCAATAATAAGAACATTAAATAAACCAACATTAAAAAAAGCAACAACGAAAAAATCAACTCTAAAAAAATACATCATTTTTCCTTTTTTTTATGTAATAGGTGGCAAATGAACAGGTGGATCACCTGATGTTAAGTGATCATCAGCGTCCATGGACACTAACAACACCAGAGGAGTCGCAAGTTCGTTGCCACCCTTTGGAGGGAAGGGTTAGGGGATGGAAAGGGAGAGGAGAGAGGAGAGGGGAGGGGAGGTGGACCTCCGGCGCTTTCACTGACCGAAAGAAACAACAATGCAAGCACTGTTACTTCACGTCGGTTTTCTGTAAGAGGGTGGTACTACCCTACGCGAGCCGACCCATTAATGCTGAAACCAGTAATAGTTTTAGCGTGGCTTTACCACCATCTAACATCATAACATCTTTGATCATAATCAAAATACTTTGTTCGATTTAGGCCCTGAGAAGACGTTTATCAGTTGTATGAATAGCTCAGAATAGTTTAGCTAGGTCAAATTCGGGATTTCGGTAACAGCCCAAGCCGACGTGTGCGTGCACCCTTGAGTTAGTTACTTAAATAAAATCGGCTGAGTGCCTTAAGCGCTCGCCTTAGTAGTCCAGTGAAGCTGTAAAGGCCTTGCAAGGCCAATTGCGTAGTCAGTTCGATAAAAAATAAAAGTCAACAATACCACCGTTCGGCAAACGACTCAGATATCGAGAAGAACCGGCAAGAAACTCGATCTGGTTTATCTTTTTATGGTACATATTTTTACAATCATCGATAGTTACAAAGTCCCAAAATACATTACCGATTTGCCTGATAGTGAGTTCAAGAACCATGTCAAGCGGGTTTTAATATCTAAAGGGTATAGGGTGGATCAATATGTGAACGATTGTGACGTCTGAAAATGACGCCCCTCTCTGTGCATCTACTAATAACGAATGTATTTATGTTACTGAAAAAATATATAACATCAAAAGATAAACCAGATCGAGTTTCTTGCCGGTTCTTCTCGATGACTGGGCTGTTTTCCGAACCGGTAGTAGCTTTGACGTTCATAAGCGCCTTCTCAGGGCTTAAATTGAATAAAGGATATTTTGATTTGATTTGATTTGACATTTACTTTTGGAGGATGCACAGAGAGGAGCGTCATTTCCAGACGTAACCATCATTCACATATTAAGCCACTCTATAATAGCCTTTATACATTAAAACCAGCTTGACATGGTGCTTCAACTCACTATCCGGCAAATCGGTAAAGTGCTTTGGGACTTTGTTATAAAACCTAACACTATTACCTAAAAACCTGTTATTGGTCTTTGTGAACCTGTAACATGGAATTATCCTACCTTATCTTGGATTGCCATGAACCATCCAACATTCAATCGCTACACATATCTTATTCGATTTTCAGGAATTTCTTTGAGTTCCGAGGTCTAATGCTAATAAAATATAAACAGATATTTGAAAATATCCCCTTCTAAAAAAAGATTTTTCCAAATCGATTTACAAATAATAAAGTTCTGAGTTAAAGAAAAACTCTAAAAATAAATACAACCGAATTAGAAAACCTTCTGGAGTCGATTAAGAAACTCGCATAAATAGTCCCGTAACTAATTTATTCATAATGTATAAAACAACCAAACTGTGTACGAATTTTCATCCTCAGAGTTTTCACGCTTAACTTATGAATTCATAATGACATCATCCATCACATTACGTTTTTTTTGACAACCAATCTTCTAGTGGATTATTACTGCCATTGTCAAGTATAATATAGGTAATGTTATACACGTTTCTTGTGATCATTTCAATGTTCTAACAAGATGGTGGCCTCCTTGTTAGAACTTTCCAGGGAGTTCTTGTGGTATCTTAGACTTCACGATCCGTAGTATTATTCCCCATCCGTTTCACTTGTACACAACATCCAAACTATATTACGTAACTCACCACCAATATTATAAAATACAACAGTCAAGTAACACAAGATTATGAATAAAATATAAAATCCGCTGCATGACATATTAAGATCCCATTAAAAGAACCGATCCATCACTTCTAGCATTAGGTATGTCTCATATGCAAATAAATTTACTATACATAATTCTAACTAATATTATAAACGCGATTGTGTGATTTTTTCACTGCTTTCACGCCTGATTTATTATGACATTATGCAAACCCATTGTCTATACTATCCGTACTAGACTATACTAATATTATAAAGAGGTAAAGTTTGTGAGTTCGTGACGTTGTGAGATTATGACTTAGTGGGGGGTAATCTGTAGATCTACTTAACCGATTTTGAAAACTCTTTTACCAATAGAAAACCACGTTATTTGTGAGTATAATAGGCTATATATTAACCCGAAAATGAAAAAACTTTATGTGGCAGTCGGATTTGCAAAGTAGCTCAAAGAAAAAACGGACGAACGAAAACGTTTCTGACGAACGTTGCTTTAACGATGAGAGATATATGATTGAGTTCTAGAGAAAAGTTGTAGAGCTTGATAATGCCTACAAAAAGTCAGCGACAGCATATGTCTAACTTCAAGGTTTTTTTTATTATTAGGGCGGGACAATGTCCGCCGTGACGGCTAGATGGATATAAAGAGAAAGACATAAGGTAACTTTTATACAGAAAAATGACTATACTCGCGAGCGAAAGCTAGTAATATTGTAAACGACAGGGTTTGTCCGGAATAATTTAGGTTTGTTCAACATTCACTCAGAACCTACTGAACGGATTTTGATGTAAATTTACACTGTAACTTATATATCAGAATAATATGTAGGGTGTAATTTATTGAGATTTTGTATAAATTAGCCATAGTATAATGAGATTAACCTTGATATTAAATACATAAACCATTAGATTACAAAGATAACGTATATTTTACTTTTTTTGCGGGATCTGGAAATTAGTCATGATCTTATATATTAATACGTGAAGCCAAAACTTTGTATGCCTTTTTAAGGAAATTGTGTGAACGGATGAACGTGAAATTTGACATAGTTAAAGTTTATATGGAGGACAAGTGCAGAAAGCTTTTTATTTTATATAAAAAGCATTAGACGTACATAAAATTAATTAAAATATACATTACTCACACTACTGGTTCAGTTTTACACAACATATCCACACATGTAAATAAAAAAGACATATTGACATCTGTCAATAACGGACTTCAAAAAAGGTTGTGAAGGAGGTTGCTATGCTCGACTGTATGTATTATTTTACTCTTACGTTCCAATTACCCTTTTTCATTATACATTCAACAATTATATTATAACATACAACTATTATTATAATATTTATCCCTTTAAAAAATCAATGAACAATGGTCGAATGTCGACCACTGGGCGCACACTAGTTTTTTAAAATAAAATACTTTATTTTACAACTTTTGCCTTGACGCTCAATGGAAAAATTATGACAAAAATTTGTTTTACTTTATATTCTCGCTGAGGTAGGATGAAGACGTTTTACGTAAGAAATCCTATTAAAATTCCATCCCCCTGCCCCCGGGATGAGGCGACCGGGGACGGAGTGCGAAACACGCGTTATCACGGCATATTAATCATTTGCTATGCTAATATGTCCATGTAGTTACTGATTATATTCAAATTTATGTAATTTTATTCATATTAAACGTTCCACTTACGTATCATCAAGACTACTGGCTTAAAAGTTGGCATAAGTCATATATTTTTCGTTTTTTTTCCCGTGAAATTCATTCTGTTTCAAGGAAACCTATGGAAGTCTAGAAAAGTACTTATGTACTCGCGTTAGAAGTTATACTTCTTTAGCGTAACAAGATAAAAATACTTTCAAATTTTTTATCATTCGCCATATTCTACATTTCTAGAAAAAACGACACTAACAATAGAAAAAAGGTATTTAATACATTGAAAGTTATACAAAGAAACAAAATGTTGACTATAGCTAACTTCAGGGTGTCGATTTTCGTGACGGTGTGCGCGCGCATCGTAAAAATTTACTCTCATCATTTTTCCCTAACGCGCTAAAAGAAGTTTAACTTAAAAAAAAATAATAAATTAATTTTTGGGTTAGATTTTACTAACGAATACGGCGTCTTCGGATGTCCCCATTACATTCTTTTTTTAGGAGCTATTAAATATTTTATGAATACAGTTATATATTGACACCGATTACATTGGTGGCGAAATAATTTAAATAGGTGCACTTACTCGTAAGCACACGTGAGAACGTATAGGACGCTATGTCTAACATATAAGTGTATATTTTATATAACTTCTTATTTAAAAAATATTGACAATAATAGTAATTATTATATAGCATTACTGTTTAGTAATTTTATATAACAAGCTTCAGTGATTTAGTATCTTAACTCTGCTCTTCC
>MU159019.1:25763-54035 GCA_015888305.1 Antheraea pernyi
ATATTATTTTGACATATGTGACATATTTAAATTCAATATAATTAGCTATTTAACCCGTCGGCTTCCGAATTAGCCACAATAGGTCAAAATGGAATACGCTAAGTTGTTAATTATTTTTTTAAATTTCGTAACATTTGCAAATTACATTTATGTACCCATATGCTTGCTATAATACATTTATTTATATGACTATGTGATACATTACATATGTAAATGATTTTTATCTACACTAATATTATTGAAGGCAATAAATACCCTTCTTTATCCTCCACCTACACAGGTGAAGTAGTTGCTATATTAGAAACTATCATATATATGCTATCACATAAATTAGATCAAACTATCATAGTGAAAGATTCTCTAAGTTGCTTACAAACTATTGAGCATAGTCCCATTTTTTCTAAAGTAGAGTCCCCAGTTATCATAATTATTAAATTCCATTTGTATCAACGTTATTACTTAGGAATTTATGTAATTCTGGCATGGATACCAGGACATAGTAGGAACCAGGGTAATGAGTCCGTTGGTCTTCTTGCTAGAGAAGCTATCCAGACTGTATATTTTGATCAATATAATACCAATGTTCAAGATTTATCCTCTCCAAACAAGACTGATTTGTTTGCATCATGGAACTCAAACTGGAATGTATCCAACCAAATTAATGGCAAATCATATGCTTCCGGATATATTCACGATAACATTCCGGGTAAGCCATGGCTTTATAAGTTTCGTAACTGTTACAAGCTTGCTGCGTCTGCTATTTGTAGACTAACGATCTATCTGTAGAGGTGTGCTCTCCAGTCCATCTTGCAGAACTCAGAATCAGGGACAATTCAATATGTGAATATGGGTTAGATGAAGGCACTCTAGAATACATTTTTTGTCCCGATTTAGTATTGTATGATATTTTACTTAATAATATACTACTTCCGTTTGATTTTAACAAACGTACAAAGGTGTATATTTTCTCTTTTTGTCAATACTCTGGCTAATCTTATATGTTTTAACAAAATTAAACTTTAACATAACACAATAACTAACTGCAATTATTATGTAAATATATAGTTATTTAAGACATGATGTCTGTAAGTGTTGTGTTTTTTTGTGTTCAATGGCGTAATCTGGAAGAACTAAAAATAAAAATGTAATACTACTTATAAAGTGACTTTTCCATGACTGACTTGGCACTGGTAGATCTCGTATCTATGAAACCTGACTAAAAAACGACTAAAATCCCACGGTGTACCGTCCGCCGTATTGTTGGGGTGGCAAGGGATCAAACTACGCTATTTCCCTTGGATAACCGCCCCAACGGTCCGCCCAGTGGAAGGTGGCCACTGGGCTCCATCCTAATAGGGAGATAGACTGGGTACACACCAGCTGCCTCCCCTCGTCCGCCGGACCTGTGCAATGAGATGGGTCCCCCGGCCCACCCAGTCAGGTCCAGACATGGTGGTGCGATTAGGTTCCTATAACACTGTAGCAGCCAAGATGTTATATTTCAAATGTAAAAAATGACCTTCTATGATCGCTCATGATGTAATATATAAGACTATATATTACAAATATTATATAATTCTATTTCAAATTTTTTACAATCATTCAAAGTCCGTCTCCTGATATAATTAACATTTGGTGACCCCGACGTGATTCGCAGTTTTATTCGACGTGATTTGCACAAGCGATCTTCCGATATCTCTGCATGGAGTCGTGAACTACTGTGTCTCAACGTAATTAGAACAAGCGACCGTCCGATATCCATGCGTGGAGCCGTGAGCAGATTTGTTTCAACGTGACATGATCTGATGCCTTGTGCTGACGCCGTTAATTGTCTACTGCTTTCGACGACATTGCAAAAAGTTCAATTACGCCCAAATTTAATACACTATTTTGTGTGCTAGAACTTTCGCGTTAGAACGATTATGAATTTTCAAGACTGTATTTTCTATATCTACTAGTTAGTTTATGTTGTATACAGAAGTCGGATACCATAATCTATACTAATATATAAAGCTGAAGAGTTTGTTTGTTCGCATGGTTGAACGCGCTAATCTCAGGAACTACTGGCCCGATTAAAAAAATTGTTTCAGTGTTAGATAGCTCATTTATTGAGAAAGGCTATATAGGTGACGTTAAGACCAATAGGAGCGGAGCACCAATGTATAATGTTTCATAATCTTTTTTTTTCTCCTTTTGAGATCTTCCGCTGCGTGTTAGTGTTAACTCAAAGTAACTTTTCGCGAGCAGAAACTAGTAATATATATTAGGATAACGGTAAAAACTTTGTAGGTGCTAAAAATAAATTGTACAGAATGTTTAAAACTTGTAAGCGACAGATCACGCAATTTGCCTGTGATGAAGGTAATGTCTTTTATTTTTCACCAGCATACGTACCTAATTTCGGTGAGATGTACATAGGAGGCTGGTGAGAAATCTGCCAAATATCATTTCAAACGAATCGCAGGTAATAAAAACTTAACGTTTGAAGAATTAACCACACTATTAACGCAGATAGAGGCAGTTACGAATTCACGGCCTTTAACACCTCTATCAGCTGTTTCTTGTGGTTTGAATCCACTAACACCAGGGCACTTCCTTATTGGGCGTTCATTGACATCTCTTGTGACTGTCACTATCAAAGGATTATCTCGGTAATCTACAACAACGAGTCGAATGGAAGTAGTCTTCCATTCTTTCCATTTTCTCCATCATCATCCATTTTTTCAAGGAAAATTCAAGATTAATAATACTATTCTGGTTATTGACCAACAACTGCCACCCATAAAATGGAGACTAGCACGAGTACTCCAACTGTACCTGGGTAAAGACAGGATTTTCAGGAGTTGTCAATTTAAAGACTACAAACTGCATAATTAAAGGACAGTGTACAAACTGTCGCTATTTATAAGATATCTCACTTGAAAGAAATCTCCTCCTCATGTTAACGATAATCCTTTCTAAAGGAGTATCCTATTTAAGGTTCCTATCCTATTATACCTTTTTAAGGTTGTAGAGCAACGCTGAAGCTATTACAGGCTTCAGCATTAATGGATCTGCTCGCCCGGGGTAGTACCACCCTATCCACAGGAACACCGAGATGAAGTGACAGTGTATGCATTGTTGCGTTCCGTTCGGTCAGTGAGAGCGCCGGAGGCCCACCTCTCCTCCCCTCTTCCCTCCTCCTAACCCTCCCATCGTCCTCCCAAACAACGCATTTGCCAGCCCCCTGGTATTGCTAGGCGATGATCACTTAACATCAGGTGACCCGCCGGTCCGTTTACCTCTTATGATATATTTAAAAAAAAATACAGAAAAACGACATCCTGTTCAAATTCTATTATCGCTCGTTATGTTGTATATAAGGACTATATATTACAAATATTAAATAATTATATTTCAATCTTTTTACAATCATTCAAAGAAATACAAAAATTAGTCTTCTGATACAATTAATAACTATTATTTATTTTTATACATAAAGATTAATAAATGTGTACAACTTCAATCTACTTATATATAAATTTTCACCTCTATCGTATGTTCACAAGCATACACCCACTATTTTTTTAAATTAAGAAATATTTTAAAGTAAATTCTCAGACATCTCAGTATATATATCTCACTTACTCTTTGCTAGAATTAAGTAAGTGTAAATTTTCATACAAATAGCGACCTTGAATCGCACATAAGTCAAAAATTATTGCAAATTATGACGAGTTTTTCTCTAAAATGTTCATGTAGTAAAATACATTGAATGAACGCGTTATATCGTTATTACAAGGACTGGTCTACAAGTGCACCATTCGACCTGACTTATTGTACGGCAGCGAAACGTGGCCGGTCCTCAGTAGACATGTCCAGCAGCTACACGTCACTGAGATGAGGATGCTACGATGAATGTGTGGCGTTACGCGGTTAGATCGAAACGAACATATCCGTGGTAGTCTTGGAGTCCGTGACATCGCAGACAAGCAGCAGGAGCGTCGCCTCCGCTGGTACGGTGACATAATTCGCAGGCCTCCAGTCTATATCGGAAATAGATGTCTCAACATCACTGTACAAGGCCCAAGGTCTCGCGGCAGGCCCAAAAAAGCTGGCTGGATGTTGTAAAGGCGGACATAAGGCGAATAACCTCACGCAAAAGAATGCCGAAGGCTGACCAAAGTGGAGAAAGCTAAGTAGGAAAGCGGACCCAGTCAACAACAGACCGGGAAAACGCTAGGAAGAAGATTGATAGATAGTTCACAAGCCGAACGCTAAGGCCGATCGCGCCTCTCTATCGCTTGTTCCGCGCTCTCGCTTGCACGCATGGCTCAGGCGGAACGTGACAATGACTCACGTTTTATGACGCGTGCAGCCGGCGTTCATACATACATAACTAACAACAACCAATCCAATTCTACGGGAAAAGACCCGTTGCTAACAACTTCATAACTATAAAATTAATTTCTTTTTATCTAAGCGTATGTAAAATACAAATAATTGAAAGTATATTATCTGTGATATATACTACTTGTTCTATTACAAGTGTTATATAATAATTTAGATAAATACTTATATCTTTATTACCATTTATCAGTAGATTCATAAGACTAATATAATCTGTTAACATTACCATAGTTAAGGGTGTATTTGATAAGAGATGACGTCACAGTTTTTTTGCAATCGCAGAAGATTTATTAATATAATCGCGACTTGAGAATACCGGAAACTTTTAGACTAGAAATTCATATATTTTACATAACTCACACATGCACATTTATTCACAAAATATAATCACATCTTGCATATGATAATAGCAATATTGTAAAGTGATGATTTTGCTCTACATAATATTATGTTAAACACTTTAGCTAATAATTGACCAAAAGCAAGGATTTGTGAGAAAGAACCGTAGAGATGCTTTTATTGTAAGATTATAAAATATGATTCAAAAGTTTATCTATTATATTATGAAAATCAAAAATACTTTACTAAATTTACGCCTTAAGAAGGGGAGGCGGGCCCTCGGCACTTTCACTGACCGAACGAAAAGCAACAATGCGAGCACTGTTACTTCACGTGGGTGTTTCTGTGGGTCAGGTAGTAGTACCCCGGGCGAGCCGGTCCATTCACGCTGATACCAGTAATAGCTTCAGCGTGACTCTACTACTTCAAAGGTCTTCCTTTATTTCTAAATCCGCCCACCTTCATATTCAACACTTTTCTAGTTACATGGTTTTCATCTCTCCTCATGACATGCCATACCATGCTAACCTATTACTTCTCAACTTCTCTGTCACTGGTGCTATTTTCAAACTTCTTCTGGCATACTCATTATTAATCTCATCTGTTCTAGTTACGCCAACATCCATCTTGACGTTTGTATCTTTGCCATACGTAATCTTTTCTCAACCCTCTTTCGTAGCCCAGCATACAGGTGCATACAGCATGAGTGATCTTATAATAGTTTTATCCACATTCCCCTTGAGTTTCAAGGGCATTCGTGGGACACAAGCGACACCAGACACCTTTCGCCATTTCATATAATAACATTAGACAATATCTATGGAAATGAAAATCGAATGCCGAATGTATGCACATCACTTTAGCTTTAGACCGCAATCTCATTTGATGATAAATGACGAAGTGATCTAAGATGCCGAACACATAGAACCTAGAAGTAGACTGGCTCTTAAGTGTAGCTTACAGAATATCCCAACATGTGCTTACTGAAAAGGTTTTTTTTTTATTGTAGCACGGCAAAATGTCTGCACTGTGCCTGATGGTAAGCACAGTACAATCCAAAAACAATGGCGACCACTGAGAGACACACTATCCATCGCCGGTCGCCGCTGTCATGCCGGCAAGCGAAGAGCTGGATATGCACAGGCTGATACCGAAATGCGACCCGCAGAAGCGAATCACTATGACGGGCTTTTTCGCCATATACATGGTGGCTGCGACCCAGTCGGGCTGTAAGACCCGGTAGGGCCACCTACGCTTTCGCCATTGCCTCGTTCGTTATTCAGCAGGGTGCACCACGTGCAGGTGAGGTAGGCTTGGATGTCTCAAGTTATAGATGTTATTCGACACCTCTTACACCTCAATGCAATGTGCATGGATTTTGTGAAAAATAATATGTGTATAAAAGGTGTAAATACTGAGATAACATCTGACTGCGGAGAGTGGAAGAGAAAAACATGTGTGCCGACACTACTTAGGTGGGATAAAATCGATGGTTTACGACCGTCCATAGAAGTAGTAATTAGTAGTAGTAAGTAGTAGTAGTAAGTAGTACACGCAATCAACAAAGAAATAACAGATGATATTTTAAAATAGACACATCTCCCGGGTGGTCACGACACTCACATGTTCTTATCGTAGAAGCCCGCATTAGAATGATCCATACAACTCCATAGGGCAAAACACATGGCGCCGTGTTGTGTTGCCCCATTCACAATACACGCCATTCTATTTTCAGCACTCATACTGCGATTAGTTGAATATCTCTTAAGTAATGCTAAAACTTAGACCACGCTGCCGAGCATGGCCGTAACCACGCCCGGCAGCGAGAGGTCCTCTCCTACCGCCGCAGCCAGAGTGCGGCGTTGCTCCAGATATTTCATCTGACCCACCCTAACCCGGACGCCCTCCACACAAATGTGGTCCCCCGGAGGTGGCCTTCGCCGAGGCCCGTGAAACATTAAGGCCTCGGTCTTGTTGAGGGCCACCTCGAGGCCCAGCCTTCTTATGCGCCCGACCACGAGAGTTACGGCCTCCGTGGACAGGCGCACCAATTCATTAAATTCCCCCCCTGGGCTACGACTAGGGTGTCATCCGCGTAGGAAATGAGGCGCGCTCCGTGTGGGAGCGCACCGCGGAGCACCCAGTTGTAGCCCATGTTCCACAGGAGCGACCCCAAGACCGACTCCTGTGGAACCCCTCTCCTTGTCGCTCGTCGGACCATCCGCCCGTTGCTATCCACGTAGGCAACCCCCTATCTTCGAGATACGCCTCCAGCAGCCGCCGCAGGTACGGGGGCACTCCGAAGTACCGGAGTGCCTCCCGTAAAACTCCGTGCGGCAGACTGTTGAAGGCGTTGGCGATGTCCAGGGACACCGTCAAAACCCTCTCCCCCTGAGAGGTCGCCTCCGTGGACAGCGACTTCAGAAGGCACAGGGCGTCCACAGTGGAACGCCCTGTGCGGAGGCCGAACTGCGTGTTCGCTAAATTCGGCCCCACACCATCCAGGTGTTGGACGACCCGGGAGGAGACGATTCTCTTCAACGCCTTCCCGGCATCGTCCAGCAGGACGAAGGGCCGATACGCAGATGCGGAATTCCGGAGGACGGCCCTCGTTCGCCCTCAGGTAGAGCCGCCCGGGCTTCCAGGGCCTCGGGAACTGTCCAATCGTCAGACACCGGTCGAACTGATCCCGAAGCCACCCTCCTAGATGGCCCAGCGCTAAGCCGAGCACCCTACCCGGGACCCCATCGGGGCAGGGTGCTCTCCGCCGATTGAGGAGGCGTTCAACGGCCCTCCCCATGTCCTCCTCCGTTATTGAGGGAGGACCGTCGAACACCTCCTCTACTTCCGCCCGAGGCGGAGGCATTGGAGGAGCTGGTAGCAGCGGAGGGTCAGGGAATAATTCTTCCACGACCCTTGCCACCAGCTCCGACCGGAGGGTCTTCGTCACCGGGGGCGTTCAGGACTGTAACTTCTTCCGTGCGATCCGGTACGGGCGCCCCCAAGGAGGAGGCTCCAGCGTTTGGAGCAACTCCTCCCATGCCGCTTCTTTTGCCCGGCTTATGGCAGCCTGTAGCCTTCCTACATTCCCTATAGCTGCCATACAGCCGGGCCTCCGCCTCAGGGTACCGATGTCGCCTCCGCCGGCTGCGCCCGAAAAGCCGCCGTGCCGCGGAGCAGGCCGCACGAAGGTCGGCAATCTCCGGCAATGTACTTTCAATGCATTTTATATAAAATAAATAGGTTTCTGCACTTCTCCTCAATATAAACTTTAACTATGCCAAATTTCACGTTCATCCGTTCGCGCAATTCCGTTAAAAAGGGATACAAAGTTTAGGCTTCACGTATAAATATGATACTTCTAATATAGCTGACATGCTTCTTATTTGAAATGAAACACCAAAAGCTTGTTTTATTTACTTATATTTTATTCTAGTAACACCTATTAGTATAAATTATATATTAATTATAATAGAGATATACTGCTATAGCAAGGGAAAGGGAGCGCATCTAGCAAAAAAACAGATCGGCGAAAACTCGAATAGTTTAACCTGCGCCTTTGGCGAAATACGCCTACCTTATATTTACATTCAGTGTAACTTGAAAAGAAAACTATAAAACTCAATATCGCGAAAAACAGCAGATGCACCACTCTTTCTTTGGACGACAGTACAAACGTTTACAAATTCCTCATGAATCACTTTATCTACTAATGAAATCCGCATGAAAATCCGTTCAATCGTTTTTGAGTTTATCGCGAACAGACAGACTTCTGATGTTACAAGCGTCCATTGGCTACGGTGACCGCTTTACATCAGGCGGCCCGCATGCTTGTTTGCTATCGTCGTGGTATAAACCAAAAAAACGTGACAGCGAACTTTGTTTTATAATATGTAGTGATTAATAATATAAGTTAGATTAGCCAGTGATACTAATATGAAATGATAATAAAATAAACGAAATTAGAATTGTATATATGTCAAAGGTCAAGTACTTAATATGGGTACTATTTGTACATCCCGAGTAATACTATGGAAGGTAGAGGTAAGGAGAACCGTCTCTGTGTATGAAAAAGTGTCCGTCAAAATGCGTTAAATTAGGATGACGCTACAGTAGCAACAGGGTTCATTAAATATAGTCAATTATTTCAGCAAGTTTTATAAATGTAAACAATCAAAAATCACTAATCGTATTATCCAAAGTTCACAAAAAATCTGTCACACTCCACGTTTTCTTACAACAGTTGTTTTAGATTATATTTACAAGATTATTTCGAACTATCCATAACCTTTGGCTATGCTAGTGCCATTTTGGAGGGCCTTGGAACTATTATTTAGTGCTTACAGCTGGACAATTTTCAACGTGTGTCTCATATGAGATAGTTCACTTGACCTCTACCTCTACCCTACATAGGTAATACAAGTCAGTTAATTCGTATTTAAACTCGCGTTACTCATAACATTTAGTATCCTCTTATTACAATATTATTACGTTGTGGTCGTTATTGTTTGCTTAGTTTATTAGGTTACGTTGGAACTGCAATTAATCAGAAATTGAAACAAATTACCGGTACAAAATCAACAATTTGTAATATCTAATGTTAATAGACATAACCTCAAAATTGTAAAAAATATCATTTCTCCAGAAGAAAGGAAAATAGTATTAATTATAATATGCGTCATAAGGAAAAGAAAACGAAATCATAAAGCATATCTTCGAGTAACATTTAGTCTTTGTTTCATTAAATCGGTTCACTCTATTATAAGTTACTAGCTGTTACCCGCGGCTCCGCACGCGCTTTTTAAAAAATGTATTAAAGAATGGAAAATTGTGAGTGGGTGTGTACATTACAGAAAAACTTTTTCGAAAACATTTGTAACTACGACACGCACGCCAACTGTAACATGTAACGTGTACATTAGATATATGAATACAAATAGTATATCGATTGGGATGGGTAAATTATTTATTATCAAAAGCCTACAACCTTTATTACTTCTGTTATTTAAAGTAGATACATTTGGTTTGCTAACTTATGATACACTATCACCATTTATAAAGATACAAGCGCATGCGAAGTCACGGGAGACAGCTAGTATAACATAATATGAAACCTGTTCCGTTCCTGAATTTTCCTAAAATATTGCCTCGATCATTCAAATTTCTGAATTTATTTGAAAATTAGTTTATTTCTATGAAATAAAGAACTAGGAGACTGTCAATAAAGCCACTATTGTTAAGTGAACTTCTTTAAATACATTTGCAGGTAAGGGCCAAGGCAAAAAAATCAGAATTTGTTTTATTATGTATCTACTTATGTACATCTGTATATTATAAACCTCACATAGTGTTACAATATTATTAGTATTATTATAGTGTTTAAACCCACTTGGCCACAATTGAAAATCAGCACCGGGTCACTTGCAGTGGTGGCAACCAGTACATGCTAAATTGTGCTTTTAACATTTAATTTCTTTTATTTATTTTACGTTATACATTTCTTTGTAACTTTACTTTTTCGTATATCCCTGTATTTACTACAAAAAATGTATTTTCTTTCTTTCTTTTCTAACACTCTGATGGATTAAAGGGAAAAGTAAACTATAAAAGTATGTGTGTAAGTAAATCTAGAAATAACAACAAGGGATGTTAAGAGCAAGCAAATACAATAGTTAAGTCAAGGAGTAAAATAAATCAAAACCTAAATTTGTACTATACAGTTGTTATCTGAGTATCCGGATATGTAAATAATCTTTTCCTATTGACTTTCAAAAAGGTGAAGATCCATATCTCAATCTAGATATCGGAACATGTGATGTTTTAGTATTTATCTAAGTAATCAGATTCCATTTCAAACAAATGTATGACGCTTACTTGACAGATTGTAGCACCAAGACCAATTTAACAACAAGCCATATCACTTATTTCTTAAAATAGACAAACTCTAAATAAAATATCACTCAATATGCAACTTTAAAGTTTCAGTGATAGAATTGAAAGATCGCTAGACAGGAAACATATAAATATAACATTACACATAAATTTTACATAATAAATCAAGTATCCGGATTAATTATGGAACCATTTTAATTTTTACATCAGCGTCTTCGTCCATTTTATCTTCAATAAACTTGCCGTAAGTAAAGTAATCTTCAATCTCTTGTAATGTCCTGTCCTTAGTTTCCGGTAGAGTGAAGTAGAGTATCACCAAGCTTATTCCCATAACAACGCCATATACCGCGAAGGTACCATACACTTTGATGCTAACAAGTAAAGGTGGAGTTATTTGTAAGCCAACCATTACACAAAGTGATAACACAATTCCTGATACAGCTGCCCCGGCACCCCTGTGCTCTAGTGGATATACTTCGCCTAATAACGCAAGAGAAATTGGAGTACAACCCAAATTAACCAATATGAAGTACAAGACTAACATCGCAATGGGTATTAGCGATGAATCTTTTGATATTACATCCCTTGATATTAAAAACAGGTACATACAAACCGACATCAACACAAAGAATGCTGCAATACCAGTGGAGAAAAGCAATGTTCGCCGTTTCATAATTTTAACTAATATTGATGAAGAAGCAGCACTCGTAGTGATGATTATATCTATGCAAAGTGTATAGTAGAAAGATTGGGATGTATTCCCTGTTATTTCTCCTATTATTTGCAAAGCGTATGCTGGAAAGATATGTCTCCCACACATATCCACAAGAATAGCACCAACCACAATGATCATAAGAGGCTTTAAGAAATCCTTGCGGGTAAACTTTTTGAAAAATCCAAGTACACTTTTCTTTAATGTTGGTTCTTTTTTTGACGTCGTTGATATTTCCATCTGAGCTCTTATGAGTGCTTCTATTTCTTTGCATGAAGCTTCACTCTTCCCTCGTAACCAGTAGAAAGATTTTTCACACTTCTTAAACTGTTGCTTAGAGGCTAACCAAGCAGGACTTTCAGGCCATGTGTAAATTATCATTAAAGACAATATATGGGGTATCACAGCTTGAATCGCTATAGTACGCCAATCATAAAAATGACCTAATATGTGAACAAGCATACTTCCAAAACAGACACAAGCAGTCTTTAGGTTTAAAAACATTCCTCGGTACACCGGACTACTGTATTCTCCAATAACAATTGCTCCTAAAGCAACCGTGGCTCCGGCAGTTATTCCACCCAAAATTCTACCAGTCATTATGGCTGGAATACCATGGCCATAGTATATGCATAACCAACCGATTATCCCTGGTAATACAACTAGAGCGTGTGCTATTTTTCTTCCATATAAGTCCATAAGCGCTGAAGATACGAAAAAGCCTGGTATACCAGCTAGGCCGACAGATGATGCTGAAAAATAAAAAGATATCTTTGGAATTATAAAGAAGTCTTTAGTTTCTTATTTATTTTAATAGTTTTTACAAATAATGAATCGCCTCGGGGATTTAGACTTCATAGATCCTAACAAAGTTATTACAGCTGTGTATATCATGTTATCTACATGGAATGTAATAGTATCTAATCACCTGACCACTCTTAGTACTTTTTTTTTTTTAACATCAGTGACCGATAGCTACTTCTCAAAGCTAGGAACAACGCATCGTATATTATTATTGCATTTATATGTATATTAATGCAATGCTTGTACATGATGTATCTTTACCTCTCTACTACTTTTACCTTCTATGCTTTTATAAAGGAACACGGCTACGCGAGCTCTGCCACTCTTCCGCTGAAATAGTATATTCTATTTATCTGCTACTTCATCGTTTGTTTTCTTGTTTGTATGTGACTTGGGAGGCTCTAAGAGACTAATGAATATACATCAGTTGGGTAAACGAGAGCCGTCATTGGCCTCATCTTCACAATTAGCGGTGTTCTTATTTAATTATTTTGGGAAGACGTAATGTGTTTGTAGATTCCAATACAATAATAAACTACTGGAAACTTAAACTCACAAATTAAAATCTATTATTGATCGGTTTGTTTATTTAGGTCCTCCACTGGTTCAGTATTAGTATTACACCTTATTTTGGCTCCAAAGTAGCGGTAATTACGGTTTCATAATTTACTCCGATTTTTTGGTAGTATTTAATAACATTTTGTATGCAGCATTTCAAGGTATACCTTCTTGAGTATTGTAATTTACACTGTTAGTATTTATTGCCATATTACAAAAATTTGGTTACAATTATTCATGAAATTTAACAACAATATCAGATTACCTATATTAAATCGTACTACTACTCCCGTAATGGTTACAGGACTAAATTTTGATATTGTGGTAAAGCTCAGCAAAATTTAGATAACTACACCCGCCTCTAGGTTTAACTTTTTTACCATATTAGACCACATCGTATAAAATAAAATAAAAATAAATTAAAATTATCGTTCTCTAAAATTAATTTTGCACTTTTGGAAAAGAGGGAATAAGACAGCGTTAAGGTGAGGGTACAGTAACAAAATTTAGCGACTTCTAGGATTTGCATTATAAATAATTTTTATCACGTGTTGTTATGGTCGTTCTTCATAGCCCAAATATAGGTTTTACTTACATAACCAAGAAGCGGTATGTAGATCGGTTTTAATAGGTGAATCTGGTGCTTGAAGAGCTGGTAGAAGGCTCGTTGAATAACCCAAGAGCATACCTTGCCCTATTATGTTTGTTAACACCGCTGATATCGTCCATGCCTGAAATTAGATTAAAATAATAAGTTGTATAGCTAAAATCACATATCTTTTAAGTTGTTAAGAATTTAGACATCCAATTAGCGTACCATCATCATCATCAGTAGCCTGTAAGAGACCTACTGCATGACCATAGGCCTTTTCCCGAAGGAAGGTATGAGCGTAATCACCACGCCAGCCCACGACGTATTGGCGACTTCAAACTCTGAGAAATCCACAATTCTATATTTATTCCCACATAGTGCAGTACTACAAGATGATTTCTCAGATTCACGTTTCTTCACGATGTTTTCCTTCGCCGTCATCCGATAGTGTTGCCATTTTTAATTCACGCGATTTCCGAGAAATTCGTTGGTACATGCCAGGGTTCGAATCTGTGGACGTCAAATTAGTATTTTACCGGTCAAAAAAATTAGACCTCCACGACGCGATAGCGCGAATTAGTCAGTCACCGTGTGAGCGTGGTCATGTTTGGTTGTATGCTATGAGTCAGGAAAACGCGCTCAAGCTACCTGCCACATGTCACTCAGTGTGTTATTAAGTCATATACTACCTCTTCGAGCTATCAACACTTTTAGAATATAGTCAATTTGTTTAGTGTAAATACGACAAATAAAAAATACGATGCCTCGTACAGCTCATTCACCGCCACAAACCTCATCAAACCAACAAACTCCACAAGAAGTGGAGGTAACCGAAAATCAATCAGGAAATACCAAAGGTACTCGTTCAAAACGTCGACCAATTGAATTATCACCTGCCTCGGACTCCGACTTCAATATGTTTAAAACAGAAATCAAAAATATTTTTGAAACTTGGAAAAATCAACAAGATACAATCATAACTAGATTAGCAGATGATATAACAGAAATTAAACAACAAAACAAAGAAGAAGTCAGTGGAGTTCATAAATAAGTACTTTGAGGAAATTAATAACAAAATTACTGTTCTCGAAAAAAGCGTAACAGAATCTCGAAACCGTATTAGAATATTAGAGGAAAAATTAGAAATATACCAGAAACTCCCACAGAAACTAAAAAAGACTTAATTAATTTAGTGCAGCGGATCTGCAAAGACCTAGAACAATATTATAGCACACCTAGAGAGATATCTATCTATCTTCTATCTATATTATTATATAATAAAAATGAAGTGTCTGTATGTAATATCAATTTTTTTTACTGTTTGGGTACGAAAGTATACAAGCTATTGACAACAAAAATGCAATTTTTAAAATTTTTGCCTGTCTGTCTGTTTGTTCCGGCTAATCTCCGAAACGGCTGAACCGATTTTGACGGGAATTTCACTGACATATAGCTGAAATTACAGCGGGCTACATAGGCTACTCTAAATTGGACTAGCTATTAACAGCGGCTTCGTCTGCAATGCTATCTCCAAAACGATTTTCACTGAACTTTCACCGGCAGATAGTGGACATCGTAGTAAGTAATATAGTCTATTTTAACTTAGACTAGCTGTTAACCGTGACTTGACCCGCAGTACTATCTCCAGAACGGTTCGATCGATCTTCACGAAACTTTCACTGGCAGATATCTGACCTTATAAAAACTAATTCAAGCAATTTTAGTTTATATTTGCTGTTAACCGTGACTTCGCCCTCAGTGCTATCTCCAAAACGGTTCTACCGATCTTCACGAAACTTTCACTGGCAGAAATCTGACTTTATAAAAAGTAATTCAAGCAATTTTAATTTATACTAGCAGATATCTGACCTTATAAAAAGTAATTCAAGCTATTTTAGTTTATATTAGCTGTTAACCGTGGCTTCGTCCGCAGTGCTATCTCCAAAACGGTTAGACCGATTTTCACGGGAGTTTCACTGGCAGATAGCAGACCTTTTAAAAAGTAATTGAGGTTATTCTATTTTAGACTAGCTGTTACCCGCGACTTTGTCTGCATGAAATTTAGCAAGATTTCAACTCATTCTTTATTTTAAATTAGATAAATAATTATCAGGATATTATTTACAGTTCGACATTATAATTATTAATAACTTTAATGATATAGAGATCTTCCTAATAAAGTGTTAGATTATAAACGTATTACGTAAAGAGTTCCATAATACAATTTCTTGCGGAACAGACAAGCGTTTATTTTTTGTATAGTCACAAAATCTTAATTATAATAATGATAATGCTTATTAAATGTAATGTAAGTGTAAATCTTTATAATAATATCTTTATGTTATTGTATCATTAGTTCCTTAACAGTGTAGGTGAGCACTGAGGTATGTTGCTGATGATAAACCTCATTTGGCATGCTGTTAGTATTTAGTTAGTATCTAATGTACACGTTACATGTTACTTTTAGTGGCATACGCGTCATACTTACAATTATGTTTAAAGAGCATTTCTATAATTGTACATAGACTCACAATTTTATAATTCTTTAAAACGATTTAAAAAAAACGTCAGCGGAGCTGCAGGTACAGCTAGAACAGAATAAAGTCGAAACCTGGTATTAACCGCCCAATTTTTGTTGAACTTGCTAGTTTATTTCAAAAGGTCAAATTTTAAATCTATAAAGCAATATAATCAAATGTTAGAAATGGAAACAATTATTGATTATAAAAAATAAAAGGGGACTGGCCAATTTAGAATATAAACTGTTTAGAACACATTCTAACAACGAATTACTTTTTATATAACCGACACGAGTCCGGACAGAGCTACTGCACGTTACGACGGCCACCGAAAGACTGAGTCAACATGAACGAACGAAGGGTTTCTTCTTTCGCGCCCCGTCAGGCTTAACCCTATATAATAGCGTTTCGCCTGTATGGTGTCTCAGTTTGGTCTCGTTTCACGAGATCTCTTAATTGGGGTTTACATAAAACTTTTCTTTTCTTTTTTGTTCTGGATGATCTGTTTATAGTGCTGTCTCTGTCTGGGGGTCTAGCGTGTAATGGCGCGATTCCCCTAAGGTGGGTATGCGCCGAAACGTCAGCCCTGTCATACATATTTGTTGCGATTCTTCTCACAAAGTACTCTATATTTTCCATTTTCAGATCCCGTTCTATCGTTCGGTTACTAACGTAGCGCGGTGCCGAGACTATTGTTCTGAGTACTGTATTCTGTAGTGCTTGTAGCTTATTTTTTTGATGGCTGGAGAGACACCCGTATCAGGCCGGTGCGGAGTATGTGAGCCGCGACCTGATGTATGTCTTGTATAAACCCAGACGAGTTCTGAGTGGCAGTCTCGAGAGACAACACGGCAAGCGCCGCCCCTTATAAACGCAGTCGCAGTATACCCAACATTTTATTTATTTCCAACACGGCCTCTCCTAACGGGGCTACGTCCTCAGTCAATATTTTCAGTCATTTCCTAATCATTACACCGATATCGTGTCGCCGTTAGATGTGACCAACATTCATGCTATTCTCATTTCAGAGTCTTTTTTAAAGCCTTGTTTTTCGTCAACTCTTTACAGTTTACCTGGGTTTCAACTAATACGTAATGACTATACGGGTAAGTGGGTGGTACCGTAGGTGGGATAGCGATATATCTACGTAACCATATTCCTTATTCAGTAATATCAAAATCAGATTCTGAGTATTCTGGTACATAACCTAACCTAAACCTGTCTCACACTAAGGTTCTTTCAGGAGTTTTCTATTCCCCAAACCTGATTATAAGTTATTTTAATGCTCTTGAAAATCTTCTAGAACATTATATACCTATTTATTCTCATTTGTTGATACTAAGTGATTTTAAAACATGTCTTTTGAAAAATGATCATCGTTTACGAAAGTTTTTCTTTAGTTAACGATGCAAATTTGAATATTCTACAAACAAGTTCTACTCATCATTTCCCAAACTGTGAGCCCTCCCTGCTAGATCTAATGATAGTGAGTTCTACAGACCACGTAGCTTCATACGGGCAAATTTCAGCTGACGCCTTCTCTTATCGTGGTCTTGTTTACTTATCGTATAAGTTATGACCCCCTAAATTTAAACATAAAGCGTAATTTTAATAAATTAAATATAGAAAGGCTACTCCCGGATGCTGAGATGCTTGACTGGAATGCAGTCAAACAGGGTTAATTTGTTGATAAGATGGTCGAAATGTTTAACTCGCTCCATACTTAACTATACGATAGACATGCTCCTGTGCATGCTGTTAAACTAAAACATTTACCTGCTAAGCCAAGGGGCTAAACTCTGATTTACGTTTGAACTCTGAATTACGTGAATTAATGAACAAAGGAATATCGCTAAATCGAATTATAAAAAAGATCTATCTGAAAAAAATAAAACCAAATATAACTATCTACGTAATCGTTGTAGTAGAATGTGCAGAGATGCGCAGAGACGACATATTCATGCATCTATTGAACATGGTGACGGATCAAAAATTTGGAAATTTTTAAAATCATTAGGAGTCGGGAAGTCAAGAGATCTTGTGACAACTAATATAGATGTCGAAGCTTTGAACGACCATTTTACATCCAATGTTCACAACTTCGATTTGATCACGAAATCAGAAACATTGAACAATTTACTAAATTTGTCAAAACCGTTTTATGGTAGCTTCTTCTTTAATCGAGTTACTGATAAAGATGTAGAAAATAGTATTAAAGCTATATCTTCTAATGCAGTTGGAATTGACGACATCAGTCGCAGAATGATTCTTACAATTTTAAATATTGTCCTACCTACTGTCACATTCTTTTTCAATACGTCTTTATTCTCCTCTAATTTCCTAGCTATCTGGAAATAAGCTACCGTTGTACTGCTTCCCAAGTGTAGTAATCCTGCTAACTTTTCCCAATACAGACCTGTTCCTATACTTCCTTTTTTTATCTAAAGCATTAGAACGACTTGTTCATAAACAACTCTCATCATTTTTGCTTATTAATTATATTCTAAATCCGTTGCAATCAGGTTTTCGTTCTGGTCATAGCACTGTAACGGCGCTAGTAAAAGTCTCTGATGACATACGTCAGGTCAGGTCAGAAAACCAAAAGGTGACGATACTTACCCTTCTTGATTTTATTAATGCTTTTAATACTGTTGATTTTGACGTCCTAGCATTACTTGATACTATAAATTTGGCACCTTCTGATGTAGGTTGGTTTCTTAGTTACTTGACTTGAGTTAGGCCGTCGTCAGCGTATCCGGATCGACGACAAATATTCACAGTGGTGCGAAATTACTACTGGTGTTCCACAAGAAGGTGTACTCTCTCCTCTACTTTTTTCAATATTTATTAATTCTATAACTAATTCTCTCTCCTCTTCTTTTCATTTATATGCGGATGATCTGCAGACTTATTACCAAACACCAGTGATTGATTTATCTAATGCAATAGACGTCATGAATTCAGATCTACATAAGCTAGGACACTGGGCTGAATGCCACGGACTGTATCTTGATCCCAACAAATCCCAATGCTTACTCATTGGTAGTAGTAGGCAATTGCACAAGATAGATTGGAACTCTTTAGCACCTATCTGTTTGAATAATGTTACAATTCCCTAGTCCACCACAGCCAAAAATCTAGATGTAATCTTTGATAACAATCCATCTTACAAAAATCATGTGAGTGAAGTCAGTAGAAAGATATTTGCGTCTATGAGTTCGTTGAGAAGAATGCGCAATTTATTACCTACGACTAAAGTCATGCTTGCAGAGTCATTACTTTTGCCTATCCTTGATTATGCTGATGTCTGCTATCTGGACAATTATGAGGAATTGATTAATAAATTGGAGCGGCTACAGAACACATGCATTCGCTTTATTTATGGCCTTATCGTATGCCTGATCATGTGTCTGAATACCGCTCAAAGCTTAAATGGCTACTCATTCGGCACCGACGAAACAGCCACATCCTGTCCCTCCTGCATAACGTTCTTCATAATCTCAATTCCAGTCCCTACCTACAATATAAATTCGAGGTGTTAGGTTGCAGAGATTCTTCTTCATTTAAATTCCGTTTCTGTCACACTAAATTTTATAATAAATCCCTTTTTATAAAAAAAAGGACCCTCAAAGTGGCCGTCTCCGCCAACGGAGGACAGGCAGGAGGATGCGGCAGTTTGACCGCCACCTCCTCCCACCGTAACCGGACCTAGGGAGGATGGGTCGGGGGGCCCATCTTCCAATTGCACAAGTCCGGCGGACGGAGGAGACGGCCGGTATGTACCCGGAAGATGATGGAGACCCGGAGAATGATGTAACAAGAAGGGGCCCGGCGGCGGCGCTCTCGCTGCTGCGCCAACCGCTGGGGCGGCACGATGAAATCTATAGAGATCATGTGTGACCCCAACTATAGCGACAGACGTACACCCTGGGGTTTTAGTCCGTGCGAGTCGGACATAACCCACTCTCTCCCCCGAGGGAGTGGTGTATCCATAAGGGATGTCCCCACGTAAAAAAAAAAGGAATCGCTTTTCTACACTATACGTATTCCGGCGCGGCACGAGAATCGGTAATTTGATATTTGTGGTGTATTTTATTTGGAAAACTGGTACTTTGTAAACATCGGCAATATTTAAAGTTATTATTTCATTAAGTATTTTTGTATTTAATAATAAATTGCCACCGATGTATTTTTATGAAACCGGTGCCATCTTGTCTTCTTAGTATATAAACTATAGAGTTTATACATATAGAGTATAAATTATGGAGATGATACTAACATAGTTCATAAACAAAGACAACGCGCGGGAAATTTAAATAAAATGTATGAACTGTAATTACATCTATACTATATGAATGAATGAAGATAAAACAGTTAATTTTGTTAAGTTTATTGATGAGTTTTATTGCTCCCAATAGTTATTTTAGGAACAGTTCGTTATTTTCCGCACTGTGGACGAGTTGATGCCTTTTTTATAAATCTATTTGTCATTCTTCAGAATCCTTATGTCTAGGAATGTACAATATTTGCACACTCTTTGCCTCAATAATATTAAAACTAAAAGTTTTATCAATTATGAATAAGTACAAGAGCTATCTAACACTGAAAAGTTTTCTAAAATCGGACCAGTATTTCTTAAGTTTTTTTTTTCTCGAACCGACTATGCTAGTGGCCTTTTAAGAGGCCTCTACAGCTTCACCGGACTACGAGTTCCTAAGATTAGCGCGTTCAACCAAACTAACAAACCCTCCAGCTTTATAATATCAGTATAGATATTCTAGAAAGGAAAACTACTATCGAAATTGAGTCCTGTAGTGACCTCACAGAGATTTCCTTATTTACATTTTTTTTTTGTCTGTGATCTATTAAATAAGAGACTAGAGAATAGAGAGAAGTTGCACGAACACTATGTATACAGTAATCAACGTATTTGAACATCATGGAGAGAGTGCTTTAGTGCTCCCAATAGTTATTTTAGGAACAGTTCGTTATTTTCCGCACTATGGACGAGTTGATGTCTTTTTTTATAAATCTATTTGTCATTCTTCAGAATCCTTCTATCTTGGAATGTACAATATTTGCACACTCTTTACCTCAATAATCTTAAAACTACAAGTTTAATCAATTATGAATAAGTACTAATTTGTTTCCCGCGACTTCTTTCACGTGAAAGTAGTTTTATTTCTCTATAGAACATTATCTGTTTTATATGAATCTGTAGTTTGTTTTTAATTATTTATCACTAGCTTTTACGGCTCCGCACGCGTTTTTTAAATTGTATTAAAGAAATATACAATTGTCAGACATCTATAATTACAGAAATGCTCTTTTAAAAACAATTGTAAGTACGACACGCACGCCATCTACAATAACATGCAACATGTAACATTAGATATACAAATACTAACAGTGTGTCGAATGAGGCTTACCATCAGCAACATATTTGGAAATTGAACCCACCATATAACTACCTCAATGCACGCTTACACTGTATAAGGAAAGAATGACTTAAAAATGTTATTATAAAGATATAATATACCTATATCGTCAATAAATAATACGTTTATGGTCTAAGAAATTATTAGAAATAAAACAAAATGGCCAAAAAGACAATATAATTCAAATAACATACATAGATACAGATATATGAATTTCAATTATATTTATTCTTGGAGACTAGTATAGCGCATGTCTTACGCACATGTTTACAGTGAACAACATATTTTTGCAACATATTTAAATTTCATGTGGACGATGTCACGGGTAACGGCTAGTCAAAAATTTTTTAAGTTTAAATTACTTCCAATATGATCAGCTTTCAGCCAGTGAAAGTCCCATGAAAATAGTTTCAACCGTTTTGGAGATAGCACTGGGGACAAAGCCGCGGGTAAAAGCTAGTCTAAAATAAAATTGCCTAAATTACTTCTTATAAAATCAGCTATCTGCTAATGAATATCCCGTGAAAATCGGTCTAACCGTCTTGATGGATATATTACTGCAGAAGAAGCCGCGGGTACCAGGTAGACAAAAATAAAATAATCTAAATTACTTCTTATAAGGTCAGCTATCTGTCAGTGAAAGTCCCGTGAAAATCGGGCCAACGGTTTTGGAGATAACAATGCAGACGAAGCCGCAGGTAAAACCTAGTATAAAATAAAGTAACCTATATTACCCGCTATAATTTTAACTATCCACCAATGAAAGTCTCGTCAAAATTGGTTCAGCCGTTTCGGTGATTACCCGGAACAAACAAACAAAGCGTGTATATTTGTATATTCAATCAGTAAAAAGTCGTTATTTTGATATTACATACAAACACTTCATTTTTATTATATGTAATGATATAGTTAAGTAATGATTTATAATTCTGTCATAGTTAATAAATAAATATAACCTTTTTCTGTTTTTAATATACCTTTATTAAATTCTCTCATTACTGCTTAGCCACTATGAAAAAGCGTAATGATATGTAACTTAGATAATATTCTGAAAAGTAATCTGTCTGCTTGTAAAAGTCTCGTCAAAATCAGTTCAGACGTTTCCGAGATTATTTTGGACAAACAACAAACACTTCAGTTTTATTTTTATGTATAGATAAAAAATACACTGTGACGGAAAGTGTTTTTATCCAACATTTAATCTTGTACGCTCTGATATTCTTTTTTATATACATATTTATACCTGTCGTTGATTATCAGAAGAGGGATATTTTTGAAATCTTCGAAAAACACAGTCTATAAATAAAATAGATACTAATAGTAATAACC
Source organism: Antheraea pernyi (assembly GCA_015888305.1). Taxonomy (NCBI): domain Eukaryota; kingdom Metazoa; phylum Arthropoda; class Insecta; order Lepidoptera; family Saturniidae; genus Antheraea; species Antheraea pernyi. The sequence continues at coordinate 48,336 of MU159019.1, forward strand.
TGTAATGGTCCCACTGCTGAGTGAAAGACTTTTTATCGAGAGAAGGTATGAAAAATTAAGAAAAAAAACCCTTAACTCACATATTTATCGCCCACGACAAGACAAAAGGTCGTTTTAAACAACGATTAATTACTAGAAATAATAACAAATTGGTCATCACATATCTCAGACTCACCAAGACCAACAGTTTTTTACGTAATAATGTTAGGTTTTATTGCAAAGTTCCAAAGCAAATTGCCGATTTGCCGGATAGTGAGTTCAAGCACAATGTCAAGCAGGTTTTAGTGTCTAAAGACTATTGTGTGTGGATCGATATATGAATGGTGATATCTGAAAATGACGACCCACTGTGCATCCACTAAGACGAATGTAAATATCTATGTATTTAGAAATATGTATGGTGAAAGGATAAATCAGTTCGAGCTTCTTGCCGGTTCTTCTCGATGACTGGGTTGTTTTCCGAATCGTTGCTAGTTTTGACTTTCATAAGCGCCTAAATTTACTAAAGTATTTTCGATTTCTTTTGTTTAAAATTAATACATTATTAAAAGGATTTAAATGCATCTTAAGACACCAAAACCTATCTCACCTGCACATACTACATCCTAATGGATACATAGCAAACAAGAAAATGGAGGTAAGCATTGTACCATTCATTATAGTTAAGTCTGTATACAGGTTTCAAGTATACTTAATAAATTCCTATAAAAACAAATAGCTAAATCAAAATGAAAATTTCATGGACCTGTTACAGCATGTTAATTGATGGAGTTGGCCAGAAGATAATTGGAAATAAAAAACTATAAGCTGGAAAAATTGCCGCTGGCCGTACGAGCATATTATCGAAAGCGGAAAGAAGAGGACCAGGAGCAACCCAGAGGGATGATATTTGTTTTTTTTATGCCATAGCAGACAAACGAACAGGTGGGTTAAGTGATCACCACCGTCCTTAGACACTAACGATACCATGGGAGTCAAAAGTGCGTTGCTAGTCTGTATTTTGTAAAGGGAGAGAGGGGGTGGGAGAGGGGAGGTGGACCTCACTGACCTAACGAAACGCAACAATGCAAGCACTCGTCGGTTTTCTATGAGAGGGTGGTAGTACCGCGAACGAGCCGACCCATTCATGCTGAAACCAGTAATAGCTTCAGCGTGGCTCTATCACATACAAAAGTCACCAATCTATACTAATCTATACTAATATTATAAAGAGGTAGAGTTTGTGAATTTGTGACGTTGTACGGGGTAATCTCAGGAACTACTGGTCCAATTTGGAAAATTCTTTCAGTGTTATATAGCTCATTTATCAGGGAAGGTTATAGGCTATATATCATCGTCATGTTGCAACACAGCAACGAACATAAGCACAATAGGCTCCTAAGATTTGAAGAGTTTTTTTTATAATATTGGTGGCAAACGAACATACGGGTCACCTGATGGTAAGTGATCACGGCCGCCCATGGACAATTGCGACACGAGAGGAAACACAGATGCGTTGCCGGCCCTTAAGAAAGGAGTAGGCTCGTTTCTTGAAAGTTTTCTTACTTTGCCACGGATCCCATAATCAGAACCTAACCAAACTCTCATCAAACTACCCTTGAAGTACATCCTTTTCAATAAAAAATGAATCATCGAAACCGGTTAGCGTAATATTGAGTTATTCGTCTATTTGTCGTGTACATACTTAATGCAAATTTGAAACTTATACGGTTTTGCACTGGATGCCGTTGTCGGAACTGTACCAAATTAAAATGGGACCACACTGGAAGTACCAGCTTTCAAATAAAAAAAGAATAATCAAAATCGGTTCACCCAGTCCAAAGTTATGAGGTAACAAACATAAAAAAAAAAACGCAAGCATTGTAATTACATTACTTAAGGTGTATAATGTGTGAAGCGATGGTAGCCGAGTTGGTGGTAGAAACTATCGCGGATTATTGATAAGGTTGCGTTCGTACCAAACGTTACTTATTGTACAACCAATTGAAACCATATCGCATACCATACCGATAGATACCATACCGCAAAAATGCGCATATTTTAATATACTTAAGGCGGAACGGAGTTCGCGGGCATTGCTAGTAAAATATATTTATGTACACTAAAAATGGAAAAATAAAGTAAATTTTCAAAAAAAAGTATTAACCGACTTCAATATCAATCAAAAACCCATAAGGCACTAAAAAGCGGAAAATAAATAGTTTATCAAAAATAAAACATATGAATATGTGTGCTACCTAGAGATTTATTGGAAGTCGGTGCCAACCAAACCGAAAATCATATCATCTACAGGTACAAAGTTTAAGTCCACTCTCGCGTCTCTGTAATACAAAAATTTTGGTTGGTACCGACTGCCAGTACATCTCTAGGTAGCACACATATTCATATGTTTTATTTTTGATAAACTATTTATTTTCCGCTTTTTAGTGCCTTATGCGTTTTTGATTGATATTGAAGTCGGTTAATACTTTTTTTTGAAAATTTACTTTATTTTCCTTTTCAGAGCTTCCGCTGCGTTTTAGCGCAAAATAACCATTCCACGCTTACGTATTACCGCCCAACGAAGTGGGCACGGGTCGGCTAGTATACATATAATATAAAAGTAACGGGACGAAAACAGTACATTAAATATTGTAAAGAAAAGATACTCTGAATGGCTTAGAATCGATAACAGAAAACATTTCTATGGTTTTCAAAAAAGTTGTTTGTCTATCGTTTATATGAGATTAACGAAAAAACTACTAATAGTTTATACACTGGTAACATATAAAACATATTTTACATATATAAAACATTCGTATATATGTATGTCTTACTTATAATAAAACACAAACTAGAAGAGATTTACGCAACAACTACTGGGACCATTTTGAAGAAATTTGATGCAGTAATAGTTTATAGGTCGAAGTAACATATGGTATATGACTATACTTAGAGTAAAATACCAAACACACGAAATTAGCACATGAAATATATCTTCCTTTCTATCTTCTATACATATAATAAAAGTATAACGGAACGAAATCTGTACTTTAAATATTTTAAAGAAAAAATACTGGTGGCTTAGAATCAATGACAGAATACATTTACATTGTTTTTTTTTATATTCTGTTTGTCTGTCTAAATAAATACTGTTAGGTTCTATAACAAAGCCGCGAAGAGTATTATTAATCAGCATGTCAAGCGAATTTTGAAGAGATTCTACAGAGTTATTATTATAAGGTGGATGAATATGTGAACGTTGTTTATGTCTAAAACTAACACCTCTCTCTGTACATCCGTCAAAAACGAACGTAGCTATAATGTTTTTCAAAATATACTCTGTACAACTAGATGTTGTAGTGCCATACTTCGTATCCGAGAACAAAATCGTTCACAAAGACTGAGGCCAAATATATCGTCGATGTCGAGTTTTAACACACAATACATTCTATGATTTTATTAATCACGTTCTTTAGAACTGAAATTTCACGCGAACGTAGTCGCGAGCACAGCTAATAATATTTACCCTCTCCCTCCCTTAAGCCCTCCCCCCAAAGGGTGGCAACGCACTTGGGACTCCTCTGGTGTTATTAGTGTCCATGGACGGTGGTGATCACTTAACATCAGGTGACCCACCTGTTCGTTTACATTTACATTTATATGACATAAAAAAAATATATAGGGTAGTTTTTATCTTAATTGGGTACGGTATGGATATTCCCGCGATGCAATATGGTTCTAGGTTTTTATTTTTTATTTTGCGCGTTTGGAAATACAATTGAATCCAGTAACAACCGATTAGGAACAGACGAAGTTGCACGAGTCAGCTAGTAAGTTATATTTCATTTTCAAAAATCCAGCGCCACCTCTAGACGTATTGGCAAGTTCAAACATAGAGAAAATTACCATTTGTATTTTTTCCATATACGATAATACTACAAGAACAATTCTCAGGTTCAGATTTCTTCACGATTTCTTAACGCTCAGCCGTTTGTATTAATTACTTATTTGATAATAGTTGTAATTGAATTCCAAAACAATTATTAACTCACATTGGGGCTGAAACCAGTGAGCATCGAAATGTTGTCCTGTCGGTCAGCGAATGGTCATGACAATTTTTGATTGATAATTATAAATTTAGTTAATTATTAAGTATAATATTTGAATACCTGTCTAACAAACGGAGCCACCATTTCTTCTATGTATTCGCCGAAGAAGCACTATCGTTGCGTTTAAGAGCATGTAATATTTGTGTTCTGTGAACGTTTGCGAACGACTGACACGGCGTTAAAATCTTGTGTGTGTGGGCATCTTTAAGTGGGCGGTTTTTAAACTTATTTTGCGCTCGATGACGTACAACAACCTCTTATCTGCGAGAACTCCCAGTCGAACTAGCTTACTATTAATCTATGAGTTGGCAGGTTTTATGTTTCAAAGTGAATCAATTGTCATTCAGCTAAGAGCAATCGACGACAAAGTCAACAGTTTCGAGGAAGCTTTTATTTTCTTTAATGAAAAATTAGAAAACATAAAATCACAGCTTGAAGAAAAAAATGCTGTTATAGCATTTTTATCAAAAGATAATATCGATCTAAAAACCCAAGTAAAGTATCTCTCCACTCGGCTCAATCTAGTTGAACAAAATATGCGCGAAGCGAACATTGAAATAAATGGGATTCCCGAATCTCGATCTGAAAATTTATTCGATACAGCTTTACAGTTACAAAAGTTATTGACAGTCCAATGGATGATGGTGATATAGTGTATGTCAAAATTGTCAAGAGAAATCGGGTAAATAATGCTCCAAGACCTATAATAGTAAAAACACGTAGTCCTCGTATCTGTGACACTATATTAGCTTCAGTCACTAAATATAACAAAAATAATCCAAAAATTAGTTAAGCACACAACATCTGGAAATCGCGGGAACTTGTACTCCGGTATTTTTATCAGAACATTTAGGTCCCTCCAACAAGATATTACTAGCTGTTACCTGTAAAAAAACATGGTTTTGTTAGTGATCGTTCTACAATTAATAATCTGCTTGTATATAAAAATTATATCTGTAAGTCCTTTAATAATCGTCAGCAAGTTGATTCCATTTATATGGACTTTGCTAAGGCGTTTGAGTATGGAATGTAGAGGCAAGGAGAACCATCTCTGTGTATGAAAAAGTGTCCGTCAAAATGCGTTAAAGTAGGGTAAAGTAGCTTCAACATGTGGCAGGAGACAGAGGAATAGCCTCTCTCTCGAGACGAGGGTCCCCGTCCCGTCCATCTACGGAGTATCCATGCGCGAGGCCAGGGTTGTGGAGCATGCTAATCGTGAGACCGCACCCTGGTCCACAATCGCGCAAGGAGGCAGAGTGGTTTTTAGCCAGTACGAGTCCAGCATAACCCTCGCGCTGTCCCCCGGCAGCACGGGGGTATCCAATGTAGGATTTTCTACTCTTCAATAAAAAAAGGGTAGCGCTACAGGAGCAACAGGGTTCATTGTTGTTCAATTATTTCGACAAGTTTCAAATAAGTAAACACTCAAAAATGCCTAAATGTACATGTAAATGTCGCAAAAATTCAATCACATTCCACGTTTTGTTACAGTAATTATATTAGGTCATATGTACGAGATTATTTCGGACCATCCATAACCTCTGTCTATGCTAACGCCATTTTGGAGGGTCTTGGAACTATTATTTAGTGCTAAGAGCTGGATACTTTT
>MU159019.1:54439-69176 GCA_015888305.1 Antheraea pernyi
AGCGCGATTCTCGTGACGTATCGGTGGGCACCTGATTGGGCGTCGAGCTCGTAGGCCGTACTCATGCAGTCGATTTCGCACAGTTTGAGGACTTACATCAACACCACTTGAAATTTGTAGCCTCAAACTTATCTCTCGAGCGGTTAACATCGGCTGGCGGCTTTCAGTCAGTTGTATGTACCGGTCTTGCCGAGTGGTTGTACTCCTTTTACGGCCTGGATGCTGTTCAGCGGGTTCTCCTGTATTATTGTAGCGCTGCCAAAGACGACAAATAACACTTCTATGAATGCCAAAATGTCGAGATACCTGAGATTGATTACTTCCCGCTTGCAACATCCCTACAGCTCTTTGCATTTCATCTGCCATCAAATGACGTCGCTTCATGACGTAAAGAATATCTAACAATTCAATTTTGTCGCTAACTTTATTTAAATGGTTGGTAAAATTATAAAATCAAGACTAAACGTAGCAATTAAAACGCACTTAAATTCAAACAAATTCGCAGTCATTTGAATTTTATGAATAAACAAAACATAATCAAATTTTTTTTTACAACCATCCAGTATGTCATCAATAACAAAAAAGTTTACTTACCTACGCACTTTGTTTGAGTAAATACTTAGAAATTAATTAATATAAATGGTAAAATTTGTAATATTACGCATGTTGCTTAGACTTTTTTGATGTGTGTACTTCGTTGGGTGGAATCTTATCTCGCCTCAGTCAAGTAGTTGCAATCAAAGGGTGTCTGTCATGTCCCATCTTCGTTACTTTGTGGGTACGCCAAGGTTCACATTTGGGATCTTTACTGTTTATATTATACACTAGCTGTTACCCGCGGCTCCGCACGCTCTTTTTTAAAATGTATTAAAGAAATGTAAAATTGTGGGTGGGTGTGTACATTACAGAAACGCTTTTTCAAAAACATTTGTAACTTCGACACGAACGCCATCTACTGTAACATGTAACGTGTACATTAGATATATGAATACAAATAGTATATCGAATGGGATGGGATTTATCATCAGCAACATAACTGGAACTTCAACCTACTATATACCAAACTCAACGCTCACTAACACTATATAAGAAAGTAATGAAAATTATAAGCTATACATTATCGAACAACATATCTTAAATCTTTCATTTTATAGATAGATATAATATGCCCATATTGTCGATATACTTAAGTTATTCTTATACGTTGATATAATAACTGAGTTATGTAGAAGCAAACATGGTAAATAAAACAATATGGCCGCCAAATTGACCAAAAAGATGATATAATTCATATTACATACAAATATACGACTTTCAATTATGTATATTTATTCTTGGAGTCAGTAAAGCACACGTCTCACGTCATCAATTTCACACGGACTAATACATAGCTAGCAGTTAATCACAACATAGTGTACTAATTCAAATAAAAAGAGAATCATTAAAATCGGTTCATAATTAACTAAAATATCGATTAACATACATAAAAAAATACATACAACCGAACATAGTAACCTCCACCTTTTTCGAAGTCGGTTAAAAAAAGTCCTCTGTCAGCTTATCTGTTCGCGATAAAGTCAAAAACTACCATTTTTTTTTTTTTGTTATTTATGTATGTTCTTGTAAGTACGTGTTGTATGAATTGAATAAATATATCTTTTCTTCTTTCTATATTACAAGTGTCTTGTGATAATTTCAACGTTCTAAAATGATAGTGGCTCTCGTGTTAGAACTTTCCATGGAGTTTTTGTGGCTTCTCATAATTCATGATCCGGGGTATTATTTCACATGCGCACAATAACTGAACTACGTAAAACACCATCAATATTACAAAGTATAGAATCTACTAGTTTAGTAGGTGGTAGAGCCACGCTGAAGCTATTACTGATTTCAGCATGAATGGGTCGGCTCGTCCGGGGTAGTACCACCGTCCTATTGAACGAATATTATTACTACTACTAACGAAATCTCTCAAAAGGAAAAAAGTGCCCGATTTTGAAACGTTCTTCATTGGTGCTCTGCTTCTATTGGTCTTAGCGTGATGATATATAGCCTGTAGCCTTCCTCGATAAATGAGTTATTTAAAACCGAAGGATTTTCTCAAATCGGACTGGTAGTTCCTGAGATTATTAATTACTTTTTTAAGGTCTGTTATCTACCAGTAAATACCCCGTGAAAATCGGCCCAAAGTAATGCGGACGAAGCCGCGGACAAATAAAGTAGAATATGTCAACCGCTATAATTTCGTTTATCTGGCAGTAAAAAGTAAAATTCCCGTTAAAATAGGTCTAGTCGTTTTGGAGATTACCCAGGACAAACAAAGAAACAGACAAAATATAATAATATAAAAATATAGACAAAGTATAAAAAAAGTTTTTTTTGGTCATTTGTAGCCATATCCATTCATCAAAAAGTTGTTATTTTAATTGTACATACACAAACTTTATTTTTATAATACGTAATATAGAACAAATAAAAAATTGGAAATAAAAGTAGTATAAACTTTTTGAATACGAAAACAAAATAAACTTTGAAAATGTTAGCTTTGATACTTAGTACATAACTTCAGAATTGGCAGTATGGATTAATTCCTTCGCCTGTCCTATTGGAGGAATATTATTACTACTACTTACTACGTTACCATGGCAACGTATATAATAATAATGTAATCGCTCAAAAGCAAAAAAAGTGCCCGATTTTGAAACATTCTTCATTGGTGCTCTGCTTCTATTGATCTTAGCGTGATGATATATAGCCTATAGCCTTCCTCGATAAATGAACTATCTAAAACCGAAAGACTTTCTCAAATCAGACTGGTAGTTCCTGAGATCATAGCGTTCAACCAAACAAACAAACAAACTCTTCAGCTTTATATATTAGTATAGATAAACGATTTAGTTAACTATCTCCACAGTGATTGCTTGTTATATGCTGATGACTTGAAAATTTTTCGAATAATACGTAATACTAATGACTGTTTTCTATTGCAAAACGATATTGATAATATCAACGAATGGTGTAACTTAAATTACATGTGTCTGATTATTAAAAAGTGTTTTTTGATATCATTTGCAACTACAATTCCTAAATTTCAGTATAATTATAAAACACGTAACTACTCCATTGAACGTAAGGAAGTAGCCAGAGATATTGGTGTTATGTTTGATAGTAAATTATCATTCATTCATTAATAGTAAATATCATTCATTCATTAATAGTAAAAGTAATCAAATACTAGGCTTTCTATTTCGTACGACTAAGATATTTAAGAGGCCCATGTCTATGTTTTATCTGTACAAAACTCTAGTAGTCCTATACTCGAATACGCTTCCTTAGTTTGGTCTCCCTATGACACAGTTCATATAAAGAACATTGAACGAATTCAGACACGATGTTTAAAGACACTCTGACATGAAGAGATAGACATGGAATACTAAGAAAACTCCCTAGTCATCTTGATCGTGCTCAATATTTTAAAATATCATCGTTGTCTAGCAGAAGGCAAGCAAGTGAATTAACATACCTATATACAATAGTGAATTATATTATAGGCTCTCCACAATTACTATATTTGCTTAATTTTAACACCAATTTTAGGGGTCGTTGCAATAGACTGTTTCATATACCTTTTTATATAAATAATGTTTCTTTTAATAATCCGATTGCTAACATGTGTCGCTCATACAATATTATTACTGGCTGTGTCTCCTGCTGTGCAGATATCAACATAGACATAGTTCATCTTAGTCTGAGTAAATTTCATTATTTAGTATATAAACAGATAAGATAATAATAATAATATGAGATTCTCTCCTTAATATAACATAATTAAGTTAGCATACTCGTATAGGATTTCATGAATGTATTTTAAGCATAGATATGCATGCATATATTTTTGATAATATAGCAGACAAAAAATAAACTATACATTGTAACTGTAAACATAGTTACATGTGTGCCTTATAAATATATAAATAAAAAAGCTATAGAGCGAAATTATAAATTTGTTTAGGTAAGAAATGTACGAATTGACGCCAGAAAAGACGATAAAAGTCAAGCTAAATTAATACAATACGAGGAAAGTTTGATACTTCTTCAGTAAACTTTATTTTTATTTAATTGTAATTCTTATTTATCTGTTATACACGTGTACTAGTGTCATTGTTAGTTTTTAACTCTGATTATGACGGATAATATTTTTATTAATAATGAATTTGAGTCCTTAGGAATTTCTCAATCATTTATATGTACGCCTGAGCGTTGTATTCATTACTTAATTAGAATAAAAAATGTCTTAATTATATTTCACTTCAATATTAGAAGTATTGGATGCAATTTTGATAATATTGTTATACTCTTAGCTATGTTGAATGTTGCACCACACTTTTTAATTTCAACTGAATGCTGGTTGACCAAGTCTCCGCACATTCCTTTACTATCTGGGTATACTGAGTGGCATACTTGTGCAAACAATCAAAATGATGGAGTAGTTACTTACTTGAGAAATTATCATGACTGCACAGTGGAAGAACAAAACCTAGATGATGGTAATTGTCATGTTATCAAATTCTCTGATGATACAGTTTACAAATAAAATACAAATTTCTTTAATAGTTTAGATAGATGTTTAAAATCATTCACATTGCTCTTATTGGGGATATAAACATAAATATTTCAAATAACACAAATGATCCCAATTTAGAAACTTATCTTAGTTTCTTGGCTTCTCACGCTATGTTACCTGCTCTTTTACTTCCTACAAGAAATGAGAACCTTCTTGATCATGTCATTCTTAAAACTAAAACTGAGGCAGTAACACTTGTTTTAAGTTATTTTATTACAGATCATGCAACACTCCTCTTATGCTACAATTTAAACCCTAACATAAAATCTCCTAAATGCATAATGACCCGAATCGATGAAACTACAGTAGTAACGGTTCTCGAGAAGACTGACTTTACTCCAGTCCTCTGTTGTCAAAACCCGAATCTAACTGTTGGATTACTTGTTGACATTGTTTCGACTATAGTAAGAGATAATACCAATATGATCGCAATACCCGATAAAAGGAGGATCCTTAAGCCTTCGATTACGGCTGACCTACTTTGTTGTTTTTTTTTTATATCATAAGAGGCAACCGAGCAGGTTGGTTACCTGATGTTAAGTGATCACCATCGTCCATAGACACTTGCAACACCAGAAGAGTCGCAAGTGCGTTGCCACCCTGTGTTTGGGGAAGGGGTAGTGAGGAAGGAGGGAGGAGGAGGAGAGATGGGTTATCCGGCGCTCTCACTGACCGAACGAAACGCAGCAATGCAAGCACTGTTACTTCGCGTCGGTTTTCTGTGAGAGGGTGGTACTACCCTGAGCGAGCCAATCCATTCATGCTGAAACCAGTAATAGCTTCAGCGTGGCTCTACCACCATACAAAATTATATCAGAAATCGGGATAAACTTCAATTACAAGCAAAGAAAAATCCTAATAACCAGACCTTTAAAATAACTTCTTAATCTGTATAAGTTGCAGATAAGGCCATGTGTGGAATATTGTTGCCACCGTTGGGACGGGTCTGCCAAATACCAGTTGGCCTTGCTAGACTCCGTCTCGGCTCGAAGACTTGTCGGTAACGAACCACTGATAGCAGCCAAACTGCAACCACTTGAACATCGACGTAGAGTCGCTTGTCTTATGGTATTTATCGGCTACACTTTGCGGAATGTGCACAAAATCTGCACCAACTAATTCCACCGTCTCCATTTCATCTCAGGACTAAGAGACGCCGTACAGACCTCCATTACCCTTACTATTACCATCCATACCCTTCATCTGGACGAAGTGCTTCGCTTCGTCATTTATTATGCGAACCGCTAAGGAGTGGAATGCGCTGCCTGCGTCTGTTTTTCCTGAAGCATATCATGTAGCAATCTTCAAAAGAAGAGTGAATGAGCATTTATTACATGAACGCGTTACATCCTAGACCTCTTCTTCACTTTACATCAGGTGTGACTGAGGTCATGCGTCGCACAGTGTATTATTAAAATAAAAACTTATACGCGTTACAGACATTTTTGCAATGACTTAATTAAATCTGTTAAAACAAAATTAGCTCCAGAGGGCCAGAAGTGATTCTAAGGCTACCTGGAAATTATTAAAAAAGGTCGGTAACATTGATACAAAATCTGCCTCTTCTAATGTGTTGTTATCTATCTCACATGGTCGACACTCCTCTATTAATATTGTTAATTTTTATTTTTATTTTATGTATAAATATAAATAAAGTAACTAAAAAAATACTTAATATTTGTCGATTTGCTACAATACTCCTCCACCAAAAGTATCTAGACACGCGGTAGAGTGTTAAGCCAAGTTCAAGCTAAGAAAATGGCGAGAGCTCGCTACCGTGTTTAATATTACATGAACCATTTGGATCCACTTTTCACCTCATCATATCTCAATAACTATTTCACATAAACATAGACTTTATAGTAAGAAAGAATCCCATATGACACTTTGCTCCTATTAAATAGTTTGTAGAGGCACTGTGCGATGTCAAGTTCTTCATTCATAAGACACAGCTATATTTTTATGTCCTGGGGTGCTGAGAGTTTCTTGATCAATTCGGTTTAAGTTTTCCCAATTGTGAAAAAGTAAGTCGGCAATATGGAACTCTTTTACAACAGATGTCCTATGTGGCTCCAGTCACATAATATAATAAAATTTGGGACTGTCTGTGGTACTGTTGGATAACGCAAATGAATTGTCTATTTAAGCAAACTATATACCAGGATAGAATATAGTCGATAGATGCTGCCGAGATCCAGAGCAGGCTGGAAAAATGGCGAGAAAAACTGGAGAATGTTGGTTTGAAAATTAGTAGAACAAAAACTAAACATTTGTTTTGCGACTTCGGTGGTACGTCTAGTTTTTCTCCTATAGCCTTAAATGGTGTATCCTTACCAGCCTGCTCTAATTTTCGGTATCTCGGTTCATTGATACAAAGCAACGGTGGCATTGATAAGGACGTGAGGAATATAATAAATGCAGGATGGATGAAATGGCGAAATGTGTCTGGGGTAGCTTGTGACCCACAAATGCCTTTGAAACTCAAGGGGAAGGTTTATAAAGCTATGATAAGACCAGTCATGCTGTATGCTTCTGAGTGCTGGGCTCCGAAAGAGACGGATGAGAGAAAATTACATGTGGCAGAGATGCGAATGTTAAGGTGAATGTGTGGTGTAACTAGAATGGATAAAATTAGGAATGAGTATATCAGTGGAAGTTTGAAAATAGCACCAGTGACAGACAAGTTGAGGAGTAATAGGTTAGCATGGTATGGGCATGTCATGAAGAGAGATGAAAACCATGTAACTAGAAAAGTGTTGAGTATGTTTGTGGACGGATATACGAGTAGAGGAAGACCGAAAAAGGTATGGATGGACTGCATGAAAAATGATATGTGCGTAAAAGGTGTAAAGACTGAAATTACATTTAACAGGAGAGAGTGGGAAAAAAAACATGTTGTGCCGACCCTACTTAAGTGGGATAAGGGTAATAATGATGATTATGCTATGCCAGGATAGTCGACATAGAATACCGGCAGATTCTTACCTACACGGCAGGTTTCTTTTTTTTCTGATGTCGGGTCTCCAGTTTGGCCATACCGTCCAGCATTAATAACTAATTCTGTACTGTTGTTGGTTGATCCAACTTGTGTAAATAATTTTATAGCATGGAAGGAGTAGTTACACTAGTGGACTTAACTAGGAACAAGGAATAATGGTCATACCGTGAGGATTTACTTTACAGTTTGACTCCCGTATGTGTGGCCGACCTTAAGTGGGCCGATTCTAAGAATATTATCGTACAATGATTTTTATTTGCAGAAGCTTTTAGAGAAACTATCCTACCACTAGTAGTAGTGAATTAGGCAACTACAGCTGTTCCTGAACTCGTTACAATAAAGTAGATAACAAAAAAGATGTGTGGTTTTTTGAAACTACGATGCGAGTGAATCTATTTTTTCGATCGTAAGCATTTAATTTAACTTGGAAAATGGTAATGATAATGAGAAAGAAATAGTAGACGAGATATCCAAACATACATTTTAATATCAAGCTGCGGCTTAGAGTACGGAATATATAATAAATACAACCATTCAGATGATAGACCCATATTAAAAACGGAGCACATCAATACACTAATCAAAACACAAAAATACCGCGAAGCACTTACACGAATAAGAGTAAATATAAATGCTAAATGAAGCAAATGCTAATGTGAACCATAGACGCTGCCATATTGGCCTTGGCTGCTCTGCCGAGGGCCTTTCACTTTACTCCTCTCCTAGTCCTCGGCTGCCTACCGGCTGTAATACGAAATGCGATAAATGGATAAAAAAATTTGAGACGATGAGAAATAATTCAGTTTAATCATTTATTTTACCCATCTCTAATGAAAATTATATATACTTTATGGCAACGTAATTTTCAAAGGTTTTCAAGGTAGTAATGACGTAAAATTGTCTGTCTAATGAAGAAAAGGCAACTGGGGGTTAGTGAATTATAAATAATTCTTAAAGTACAGTAACTCAAACTTTGGCATGTATACCAGTTATGCGGTAAGTAGTAGGGAATTTAATTTTGTAAACCCCAACTAACTCTCCAATGGCCGAAACCACACTCGGCAGCGACAAATTCCCCCCTAAATTCCGTACCACCGCAGATTTCCCACTACCGCAGATTCCTCACCACCGCAGATTCCCCACCGCCGCAGCAGGCAACAGCCGAAGTCGAGGTGTGCCGAGCACCCTTGAGCTAGTTGTCAAATAAAATCGGCTGAGTGCCTTAAGCGGTGAAGCTGTTAAGCCCTTGCTAGGTCAATAGCGAAGTCAGTTAAAAAAAAAAGTTATATTATTAATAATTATATTATTGTTATATTAATAACACTTATTAAATATAACAAGTATTTCTAAAATTATATGATGAACATTAATTTTATTGAAGTAATATTTTATAAAAAAATATTTCAGATTACCAAAATCCATCTTTATTCCGATATTAACATCTTATCTTTTAACATAAAAAATAAAGATAAAATACTATATATGAATCCTTACTCTAATCAAATTAGTACAAAAAGGTCTCATTACTAATCAGCAATCTAAGTTAATGAACCATTTTAACATTCTCTTCAGCATCATCATCTGCTTTATCATCTATAAATCTACCGTACTTGAAGTAATCTTCAATTTCCTGTAAAGTCTTGTCTTTAGTTTCTGGTAACGTAAAGTAAAGTATTATTAAACTTGCCCCCATAACTACTCCAAATACTGTAAATGTACCATATACTTTAATGCTGACCAATAAATATGGAGTTACATGGAGTGCGCTCATAGCACATAATGATAACACAACTCCTGATAGCGCTGCCCCAGCACCTCTGTGTTCGAGGGGATATAGTTCACCTAACAACGCAAGAGGGATTGGAGTACAAGCCAGGTTGACCAATATGAAATACACGATAAAAATCGCTATACGTATCCAAGCATAATCCAATGAGATTATATCTCTTGACTTCAAGAAGAGATACGCACAAGCAATCATCAAGACAAAGAATGCTGCAAAACCGGTAGAGAATAGTAGGGTCCGCCGTTTTATGAATTTAACTAATATGGATGAGATAAGTATACTGATGGTGATGATAACATCAATGCAAAAGGTATAGTAGTAAGCCTGAGATTTATCGCTAGTTATTTCGCCTATAATCTGCAATGCATAGGCTGGGAAGAAATGCCTCCCACATGCATCTAATAATATAATACTAACTACGACATTCATAAGTGGCTTCAAGAAATTCTTTTTGGTAAATTTCATTAAAAACTCCAATGCTTTTTCCATGAATGTGAGCTCTCGTTTTGTCAACGGTGATGTCATTTGGACTTTGATGAGAGCTTCCAATTCTTTAGTTGAAGATTCCGTTTTTCCTTGTAACCAGTAGAAAGACTTTTCGCTCTTCTCAAATTGTTGCTTTGAGGCTAACCAAGCAGGACTCTCGGGCCACGTGCAAATTATTATTAAAGCCAAGACATGAGGTAATACAGCTTGCATCGCAATAGTTCTCCATGAATAAAAGTGACCTAATATATGAACAAGCATGCTGCCAATATAAAGAGAAGCGGTTTTTAGATTCAAAAATACTCCTCGCAACTTTGGACTACTGTATTCTCCAATAACAACTGCTCCTAAACAGACGGTGGCTCCAGTTGATAATCCAGTCAAAATTCTGCCGATCATCAACGATGGAATTCCACTCGCGAAGTATATGCATAACCATCCAGCTATCCCAGGTAAGACCACCAGAGCGTGTGCTATTTTCCTTCCATATAAATGCATGAGCACTGATGATAAGAAATATCCTGGCATACTACATAGGCTGAAAGCTGATGCTGAAAATAAAATAAAAAACTTATGTAGGATTTATAGCTACTATTAATTTATTATTGATAATCTAATGAAAAAGTCTGCGTTGATAAAGTTTTAATCGTATGAGTGTATTCATTATACTAGTTTCATTGGAATATTTATACTATACTGATAAAGAGGTGAAGTTAGTATTTTTATAAGAAGTAATTACTGATCTGACTCTCAAACTGTTTTATTGATACAATGCTACTTATAGAAATACTGATAATAGATACTGTATTATTATTATTGAGGCTGATTTTAGTAAATTTTATATTATACTTGATAAGGTGAGGTTGAGTTGTTAATAAATTATAAGAAAAGAAATTGTGTATTTAACGCTAGCAACAAATAAATAAGGTAAAGATAACCTTGAACTTATTTTACTATATATTCTTGTGCACTTTGACACGCAGCAGCATATTGCATCAATTGATTTCTTATTTCGTATTTCCCCCTAATTTAGAGTAATGACTTTTAATAATAAGACAGATTTTGGATTTGTCTTCTATCTTAAACTTAAAAACTTAAAAAGGGTTTTAAATGAAGCATTTTTTTTTCTGAACTGTCTACGCTATTAACCAAGCAAGGTCTTAACAACTTCACCGGACTACATAAATGAAGCGTATTGTTTTAAATAGAAATTATAATTATATTAGAATGAAGACTAGAAACCTTTACAGCAAAATTGACTCGTCTAAACATATTGCGATAGAAGATAAATACTTCAAATTCTGATGAGATAGCGTTCGGGGTGTTGTATTAAATAAATGGTATATATATATATATATATATATATATATATATATATATACACATTAGGATATGCATGAGTCAGCTATTTGAATATCGATAGACTAATACGACAACATTCTTCTCCGACGTTAGACCTCTCCTCCACGAGTTGTTGACATCGAAATTGATTCTTAAACTTGTAAGGGGAATAACTTTATCATTTACTTTCTTATTTTTAGGCGGATCTATATCTATATCTCATAAATCGTATTTTTCGCATGTTCTTATCTCTACTTCGTGAGACTCTTCACCTCTGATACAAGAGAAATCAAATGTCTATTCTTTTTAATATAAGGTAATAATAACATTACGTATTTAATTATTTTCCTTTAGCTATTCGTTACAGTTTAACGTTTGAACAGGAACTCTTAACAAATATTGAAAAAAAAAACTATATAATTTTATAAATTGAAGTCGATAAAACTCGTTTTATTGGGGAAGTTTCTCTGTTAACAGTTTTACACGAACTTTGCACAATCTGTCGATTTCTGACTACGTTATCTGTATGTGCTTTGTTTGCTCCCACGTATCGTCTATGATCCAGGTTTGCTTTCCAAGATTTCTACTTTCACGAGTTCCACCTATTCTAATATTTTCTTTTATAATCGTTAATACAGTTTTAGATATTTCCGATTTAATATCAATATCTATTAAACATAAATAGAATTAAAATTTTAAATACAAAAATAATAAAAACTGTCAATACGTGCAAAATTTATCTTTACTTAAATACACGTGTTTTAAAATTTATCACATAAATTATACGTTATGTAACCAAGTGCAAACTGAAAATCCTTGACACAATAATCTACTTTTAAGGAGTATTACAGCTGGGTTAATTTACTTCGCTTATTCTACTATGGTATTTTGCTGTGGGGGACAGCAACTGAGGTATACAATATAAAATAACGCACCTCACTCATAATTAAAGACCAAGTGTAAGGAATTCAGTATCTTAACTCTGCCATTCCAATATATTCTTGATAATCTAATGCATGTCCGCAAAAACTTTGTAAAGCTGTTTGTCGCATGTTTCAGACTCAGTAAAATCAGTAACAGTTTTTTGGGTAATAATGTTAGGTTTTACAACAAAGTCCCAAAGCATATTATCGATTTGCCGGACTGTAAGTTTAAGCGCCTCGTCAAGCAGGTTTTGGTGTCAAAAGTATATTATGGAGCGAATCAACATATGAACGATGGTGACGTCTGGATTTGACACATCTAGTAATTCACGATTGTAACGTGTAATGTAATTTAAATATATATATATATATATATATATATATATATGTTATAAAGTTATAAAGATAAATCAGAGGACTGGGATGTTTATCCGAAATGGTGGTAGTTTTAACGTGCACATGCGCCTTCTCAGGACTAAAATTTACTAAAGTGTTGTTGATTATGACATTAGAAACAAATCTACACTACAATGGGAGCCACTGTTGCAGTTTGGTATTAACACATTTTGAATTAGGGTTACGGTATTAGAAAACTGTTAAACTTTACATACATACCTAACCAGGAAGCAGTATGTAGGTCAGCTACGATAGGTGAATCTGGTGCTTGAAGAGCTGGCAGGAGACTGGTTGAGAAACTCAACACCATGCCTTGGCCTATCATGTTCATTAGTACCGCTGAAATTGTCCATGCCTGAAATTTAGATAAAGCAACAGGATGTTATTGTGTAAGTAGAAATAATAAAAAAATAAGTAGAAATTTCATGAGGGAAGAATGTTGTAACTCAGGCTTCGTAGTCTAAAAACCTTTTCTCTTCAGAATTTAGTTGCAAAAAATTCGTGTATTTGAACTATAATTTATATCACAATTGAACTTCTTTATAATTTTTTTTTCCAAATATGACCTAAATTCATATCATCTACATACAAAGTTTTGGTCCACTCTCATGTCCCATGATGTATATCAGTATAGTATATATGCATATTTTATTACCTGCAACAAATTTGAAATGTAGGTTGGCATCGACTTCTAATATATTATTAGGTAGCGCGAATATCAATATTTTTTATTTAATTTGGTTAATTTCATAATTCAGTTATTTTTCGCTTTTTAGTGCTTTATTAGTTTTTCACATCAAAGGCGATTTATATTTTTTGGGAAAAAAAAAAAAATCGATTTTTAGTGTCCATATATATATATGTCGGGGAAAACGTTATTCCCGTTGGCATCGTCATTAGTGGTTACGGGATTAGTAGGCGTCATTCGGGTAAAATGCGAGCACAAAACACAATAATCACGTTTGTTCACGGTTTTTATTTAGATTACACATTATTTGATGAGATTATAATAATCACATTTGAAACATTAACAATTACGACCGAGCAGCGAGTTCCGGGCACCGATCTTACTTTAATTACCGAATATAAATACTCTCATCAACGATCCAACTCGATCCTTTGCTATCGCTCAAAACAATGCATCACATAAACTGTCCACCTTCTAAAAGTAAAGATGGCGTCTCGACCCCGCTCGAGGCATTGGCTCTGCTCTGATCGGTCATTACGTAAATTACATTGTATTTAACTTCTATTACATTATTAAGGTTTTAATCTATAGAAAAATGTTACAAATGAAATAGAATAAAAATGAGGTATTTTGAAAGTAATAAAACTGCACGCCTCTTAAAGTAAAGGTTGACTCGACTTCGCTCGAGACACATGGTCTATTCTGATTTGTCGTTTGGTGAATTGCAATATTCGTAATTTTATCAGATTTATTCATAAGATATCAGATTATTAATAAGATTAAGAATTTAGATGAAGACAAATAATATGTGTGCAAACAATAATCAACTCGACTTATAGCTTCCTCCGACATATATTTATATATATATATATATATATATATAAGTAATAACATTAATTACGGACACAAACGCGCGCGCGCACACTGCACTTTAAATTTACACATTTTTAAAATAAACTAAACACTTACAAAGTCAAGGTACTGTCAGAGTTCGAATCTAAGACGACCGGAGACGGCGAAGGCGGCGAGTAAGTGGGAGACCTCGGAACAATAATCTCGGCGCGCGGAGGCTGCGGTGAAACAAGTTGTAGCGGAATCTGGTTCGGCGGCGGCGAAGGTCGAATACCAGCGGGTCGGTGACGCGAGGTCATCGGTCCCAGGGGAGGGCGCCAGAAACCGGCTCGCACGCGATGAACGGCCGGCGGCGACCTTAAAATACAAAAACAAGTTACAACTTTGTTGCAAAGATCAATATAAACATACAACTTTGTTGCACAAAGATCAACACAACGCAGCCGTTACGAACAACGAAATGTCACCGACCCGAACAAATGCCAAGGCCACACGCACAGACACCCGTCCCACTATGGCCAAGGTAGGTTAGGTAGGTAAGGTATGTAGGTAGGTTCTGGGAGGCCGCCCCGACGACGCTTCCGCGTCGAATAATTTTTAGAGAGTATATATATTACTCATCAAAGTTTTAAAGAGTAGTAGT